>CM057101.1:5084329-5349329 GCA_029959045.1 Taenioides sp. WSHXM2023
AAATGACCATAAATGACCAAGAATTTACTTAATATTTTGCATTTTAAACGTCCCGTCTTGCTATAAACTGAAACCACAGTCAAATGTTGTGTTTTGTTTCATTTGTGTGGCCCTTTTGAGATCTCAAAACAGTCTAGTGGTAATCCAGATGTGCTCCTCTGTGTTTTTAAAGTCCATTCACCTTTAGCACACATTCAGATCATTTCAAAATTCAACTTTTACAGCTAACCATCTTCACTTCTAGCTGCTATTGTTTTTAGCCTGATTCAAACTGCTTCACGTCCTCAGTAATCCAGCAGGAGGAGTCCATGCGCCCTCTGCTGGTATTTTTGAACGCTAATTTCATAAATAGCTTTTCCATACACAAATATTATTTAAATTCATTATTCAAATTCATTAAACATTATTTAAATCCAAAATACAGGAAACACTACTACATAAAGGTGCACTATGTAACTTTTCTGGTGGAGGGTCTGTCTCCATGGAAACGTTCTTGCCTGCATCACCTGCTTGTCTACATGGACGCACACAAGTTTAATGCTGTAGTGTGTCACATCCCAGGCCAATCAGTAACATCTCCATGGAGACAAGCAGGTGACAGACTTTTCTTCAGAAAAGTTACACAGCTCAGCTTTAAGAGTCCAACCGTTTCTAGGCCTTAATTTAAAAGCACGCCTGAACAGGACCATTTCAAATGTAAAAAGTTAGACCTATTTAAATCAGATGCCCTACCTTTGAAAGCAATCCACATGTAGCCGTGTTTTGTCCACTGTCATCCCTCCTCTGGTCCTCTCCTCAAACCCTTTTTGACAGTCCAGTGTCCTCTTCCTCTCCTCCTCTTCTCTCTCTGTCTTTTCTCTCTTTCTGTGTAGTCTTCTCCTCCGTCCCGCTCCCTCCTTTCCACTTGTTAGAGCCCGATCTGAGCAGCGAAGAATGAAAAAAAAAAACAACACACTGTTACCGAAGCATCCTTTCAACACTTGGAAGGTCACATCCTCCCTCTCTGTCTCCCTCTCTGTCTCTCTCTCTCCCTCTCTCTCTCTCTCTGTCTCTCTCTCTCCCTCTCTCTCTCGCTCACTCCTCTCTTGCTCTCTTTCTCTCCATCTATCTCTTTATCTATTTAACTCTGCTCTCTCTCTCTCAATCTCTCTTCCACTCTCTCTCTCTCCTTCTCTCCCATTCTCTCTAGCTCTTTTTTCTATATGTCTGTCCTCCGCGCTCTCTCTCTATTAATCTCTCTTCCCTTCCCTCCCTCTCTCTCTCATTCTCTCTCTATCTCTCGCCCTCCCTCTCTCTTTTTCTCTCTTTCTCTCTCTATCTCTCTTCCGCTCTCTCTCCCCTTTCCCTTATTCTACTGCTCTCCCTCCCTCTCTCTGCCTCCCTCTCTCTTCCTCCCTCCCTCTCCCTCTCTCTCTCCATCTATCTCTTTATCTATCTAACTCTCCTCTGCTCTCTCTCTCAATCTCTCTTCCACTCTCTCTCTCTCTCTCTCTCCTTCTCTCTCTCCCATTCTCTCTATCTCCTTATCTGTCTGTCCTCTGCGCTCTCTCTCTATCAATCTCTCTTCCCTTCCTTCCTCTCTCTCTCATTCTCTCTCGCTCCCTCTCCATCTCTCTCCATCACAAAAAAGAGGGATTGGAAAAAATTGGAAAAGGCGCGAGGAAGAGGAGAGGGCAGAGGAGAGATAAAAGGAGGAGGAGGATGAGGAGACGGGGACAGTGTGATTGATGTGTGGAGAAAGGTTTGAAATGTGGACATGAATCAACTAAGTGTCCTCCTCGCAGCCTTGACACAATCGTCCAAAGGTTTAAGGAAATATAATCAGATTTGGGGACGTGTTTTCAATTCTTTTAAACCACTGAAACCTGATATACGTTTTTATTTATTCATTTATTTATTTGAGGATCACCCCTTCGCTTTTTGGTTCTACATTATCTCGTTATCATGTCTTTACCCCAGTAGAATCTACACGTGTACAGAATTCTTAATTAGGCTTTGTAAATAAAAAAAAAAAAAAAAAAACAGGCTGGAAATTTTTGGTAGCCTGTGGTGTTGTTTTTTTGTTTTGTTTTTTTACAATTCTGAGAAATTTGAAGTGTCGTATAAGCAAAATGGTGCAAAATGAGCACTGCAAGGTCATGGGAGTAATTAATAAAACAAGCTGACTGGTTAATTAACAGGCTGTGTATTCAAATATGGAGTGTTTTGCTTGAAGTGGACTATAGATGCTAAGAAATTGCATTTAAAAATGATCTTTAAGATTTTAGATTTAATGATTTTATGAGATTTTATGAGATTTAATGCTCAAACCGTTTTTAAAGGTTAAAAAATATTACGCAAAATTTACTGTTGTGAGTTTAAAGTCATGTTCTAATCTAAATGTTACCTCATAAAAAACATGCCTGGACCGTGTTTGAGTAATCCTGCATTATTACATTGTCAACATCTCCAAAGCTCAAAACGCTCTGTTCCACCTTGTGATGTCATGAAGCGGTAGTTTTCAAGTTAACAGCTACATTTTATGTTTTGTTCAGTAAATATTGGCAAGTCAAGAGCTGAAATCATCCAGATGATTCTAGTGAAGGTGTGTGGATTTTAAAAAACACAGTGGAGCACTTCCTGTATTATCACATGACATCACAAGGTGGAACAATGTGTTTTCTGTTTGAGAGAAGAACTAAGTCTAAATGTGCAGGTTTGTGTGTTAAACATGTGTGAATGAAACAAAACACAACTCCAGGTGTGTTTGTGATGAGGAAATGTGCGTAAAATTGGCCCTTTAAGTCAATTAAAAACCGAAGAAACATTTTTTGCGCATTTTAGATTTGAAAGATTCACTCTGGACGTGAATTCCTTTACAATCTTTCATTATTTTTCCCTAAGTTATGAACAAATAAGAAATAGTTAACAATGTATTTTTGTTGCTCAGATTAAAACCCCAATTCGTCGTGTAGCCCTGTTTAAAGTTGAACTCTCTCTGCCTTTTACTGTTGCGCAAAATTCTGCAAAGTTTTCCCCAAAGTCAAACGTGTGTGTTTGTGTGCGCGCGCTGACCTCCAGGAAGAGCGTCGGTGTGTTACGTTCTTGGCGGTGGAAAATTCACCCGTAGAACTGTCCCAAAAAGCTTAACGCACATTAAACCGGAGGAATAAATCCATGTTAAGAGCAGCGGCAGCAGCAGTGGCCGTGGCGGTGGTGTTGGATCGCTCCTCTCTCCTCTCTCCTCTCCAATCCCGCGCGCAACCTCTTCATTCTTTCCAACCTGCGCCTATCCCGACTCAATGTGACCCCTGGTTTGTCCAAAAAAATGAAAATAACATGGAAAAATATATATTCCAACACCAAAACAGAGCAGTGGAGCGTTCAAAGTCCTGTTTTCCCTCACTGTTATCCGCTCTCCGTCCCATCAACCCGCTCCATCCGCTCTTAATCCCACTTGGTCCGCTTCGTGTGATAGCAATGCGTCCTAATCATTATGTGCTACGGATTTATTCCTCTCTCCCTCTTCCCTCTCTCCTCCTCCTCCTCTTCTTCTTCCTCCGCGCTTTGCCTGCTTTTCTGCAGGTCCCTAGCGGTCTGAGCAACTCTCCAGGCGGGCGTGCTTCTCTCAAATCCCCGGTATCCTCCGGTGTTGGAGCCTTCCAGAGTCCGTGGACGGTGCGTTTAGTCCATCAACAGGTTCGCCCTTGAAATGTTCCCGAGATGGGGCGCGCGCTGCGTCCGCTATCCGGGTCTGTCTCTCCCGCCTCTGAAGGAATACTGATGTCCTACATGTTGACAACTGGTTTTGACCCTGGTTTAGTCCTGGTTTAGACCCGGTTTGGTCCCAGAGGCTGGTTTAGTCCTGGTTTAGTCCTAGTCTAGATCTGATTCCTGGTTAAGACCTGGTTAAATCCTGGTTTAGTCCTTTTGGTTAGGATTTGGACCCCCCTCTGATGTTCTACATGACAACTTGTTTTTAACCCTAGTTTGCTCCTGGTTTAGTCCCTGTTTGGTCCTTGAGGCTGGTTTTAGTTCTGGTTTAGATCTGATTCTTGGTAAAAACCTGGGTTAGTCCTGTAGATGCCTCTGTGGGAATACTGATGTCCTACATGTTGACAACTTGTTTTAACCCTGGTTTAGTCCTGGATCAGGTGCTTTGGGTCTGCTTTAGTCCTGGTTTAGTCCTAGTTTAGATCTGATTCCTGGTAAAGACCTGGTTAAATCCTGGTTTAGTCCTGTTGGTTAGGCTCTGGACGCCCTCTGATGTTTTATGTTTATGAGTCATTTTAACCCTGGTTTAGTTTTGGATTAGGTGTTTTGGATCTGGTTTAGTCCCAGTTTGGTTCTGGAGGCTTGGTTAGATTTTTAGATGTGAGTCCTGGTTTTACCTGGTCAAATCCTGGTTTAGTCCACCTGGTATGGACATGGTTTAGTTTTGGTTTAGCCCTGATCAAGTCCTGGTTTAGACCTGGTCTGGATCTGATGTGGCCATGTTCTGGCAAAGACTGAAATCCTGGTTTAGTCCTGCATGGTCTGGACTTAGCCTAAGTATAGCTCTGATTAAATGCCAATTTAGTCCTAGTATAGACCTAGTTTAGTCCTGATTAAGTCCAAGTTGCGATCTGGTTTTGACCATTTTTGAATTCTTTAGTCCTGCTGTAGTCCTGGTTAAATCCAAGCTTGACCTCATTGAGTCCTGGTTTAGTCTTTATTAAGTCCAAGTTTAGATCTGGCTTGGACCCTTATTACTCCTTGTTTATAGATCTAGTTTAGTCCTGGTTTAGTCCTGGTTTAATCCAAGTTTTGACCTGGTTCAATTCTGGTTTAGTCCCAATTAAGTCTTAGTTTTAGACCTGGTTTAGTCCTGATTAAGTCCTACAGTTTATATCTGATTTTCATCATCTCTAGTCCTTGCTTTAGTCCTGATTTGAACCTGGTTTTGTCCCTTGAGAAGACCATTCACGGTGCGTCAACGTCACGCTCCTGTTTTTGGCAGCGTTTCTTTCTTTTTTCTCTTTACAGCAGATGTTTTTGAGGTGAGCTGATCCGGCGCACTAGGGTCTCTTTGGGAATAGTCAGGAGTGAATTGGCACATCTGTGAATCGGAGCATGACTGTGGAGTGACGTTCATAACCCAGAAAAAGACCAAAAAAATGATAAGAAAGAATCACAGGATCTGAGGAGGATAAAAAAGAGAGATGGAGATGTATTTGTAGACATCAGTATTGAATATTCAGATTCTATGACCTTGATTCATAATGAGGTGTTAAAGCCACAAAACCACGAAACTTCTACATTTATACCAAAACAATACAACACATATGAATACAACATTAACAGGTGGGTATGATAATCTAAAATTGTACTTAAAGAGTAAAAGTATTGTTAATTAAAGGGCTTTAAGCCATGTTATAATGCTGTTACCTAAACCAAAGATGTTCATTTTGTCTTCTTATGTACTTTAACTTCTTGGGTTCTTTTTTAAAGACAATACAGAACTGTCCCCGGTGTTGGTGGTGACGTGTCGTACATCAGCTGTTGTTACTTCCTGTAGGAGTGGTCAGCCTGATGGACCTGGCAGGTCGCTCAGACTCAGCATTAACTGTGATGACGGAGCGTTCCTCCTTTCACACACCTGGGACACCCTCCTCCAGAGAGCACCGGGCAACGGGAGGCGTGGTCAGTCTGAGCGACCTGCCAGGTCAATCAGGCTGACCACGCCTACAGGAAGTAACAACAGCTGACCACGCCTACAGGAAGTAACAACAGCTGACCACGCCTGCAGGAAGTAACAGGAGCTGACCACACCTACAGGAAGTAACAACAGCTGATATAGGACACGTCACCACCAACACCGGGGACAGTTCTGAAGATGCAACAGCAGCAGCCGAAACATGTCAACAAGGTAAATACACTTTACTGTATTGACTTTAAAAAAAAGAACCCAAGAAGTTAATGTTGTTACCTCCTCAAAAACAGACCTGGAGTTGTGTTTTGTTTCATTCACACGTTTGAGTAACTCTTTATTATTAGTCTGTCTATATCTCCAAAGCTGAAAATACTCTGTTCCACCTTGTGACGTCACGAAGCTGTAGTGTTCAAGTTAACAGCTATATTTTATGTTTTTGTTCACTAGAGACTGGCAATTCCGGGGTTGAAATAATTCGATCATCCAATTCTGGTGAAGGTGTATGGAGTTTAAAGACACAGTGGAGCACTTCCTGTATTACCACATGACGTCACAAGATGGAGTGTTTTCCATTTGAGAGAAGAACGCAGCCTAAATATGGAGGGTTTGTGAGTTAAACTTGAGAATGAAACAAAACACAACTCCAGGTATGTTTGTATTGCGGAAACAACATTATAACATAGATAATAGTGTAACAGCTGGTGTACGACAATTAAAATTGTACTTGAGTGAAAATATTGTTACTTAAAGCTCAATTACGCAAACAATACACAAACAATTCAAGTAGCAGCCTAATTTGTTCAGAAGATTCCTTTTACTCCATACAGTATGTTGTAAAAGCAGTGATTTTAGCAGCTGAATAAGACTGAATGATATTACTTTACATTTTAAAGACGACATATTGTGATCATCTCTGCTTTATCATTCTAATCTATGTGGATCATTGTTATAATTTACACTTTAAATCTCACAACAAAGAGCCAGCACCTCAGAGATAGCTTCAGATCACACTAGTGAGCAGCAGATTCTTTTTTTTTTTTTTTTCATTTGTACCACAATTACTACGTGACGCTGCCGATTAAGAAAATAAAAGTGGAGAACGAAGTAAATGCACAGCAGTGGGCGTGTGGCGGTGAAAACGAGGGTTGATCGGCAACGTGGCGTCTTGAAAATAAGTGACTAAAGATTGCTCAAACACGTACGAATCAGAGTAAATAAGAAGGGGAAACAAATATAACATGGTTTAAAGCTCTGAAAAGTTGAGTTTTGCAGAATATACATCGGATTTAAAGACATTGTATGAACGCCATGTAGAAACAACTGCCTGTGACTGATCAAATATGGCTTTTACTTTTAACAACTGTAATGCAGATTTATTTTTAATTACAAACACATTGGACATGAGGGGCAGGTTTGGGTCTCTCGTTTGGGTTGCCAGGTTTAGAAAGAGTAAATTCAAATCAGTCAAATGGACAAAGACTTTCTCTGTAAATGTAATGTAGAGAATAATGACAGAAACAAATGCAAAGTTTTAAATGTTTATTGATTAATTGGTTAAAATCAGTGAGTGACCTGTAACAGAAAATGAAATAAGTAAAAGTGCATTTAATTAAGTTAATTGGGAGTGAAATTAATTGTACTTACCCTCTTTTGCTGTCTGCCTCAGGTGTTCCAGTTTAAAGACTCCCTGGGGAGCCGGAGCACCTTAAGAAGGTTCCGGGGCAGTTAGGTTGTTGTTAGGAGGAGGGGGGCACAGATATTTTAGTTATTTTCTATTTAGTATTTTTTACATTATTAAAACACTGCAAAATTAATAGAGATATACTTAATTGAACATTTGTCAGCACTGTTTTTGATACAGCTAACTTTTTTAAACATTGAGATCACTTACCTTTGGTGACCAGACGTCCCTATTTACCCGGGACAGTCCCAGTTTTGAGCCCTGTGTCCCCTGTCCCAGTAGATTTATCCAAAACCAGTGATTTGTCCCAGTTTTATACAAGAAATGTCCCAGGTGTTCCTATTTCTGACCAATCTGATCCCTGCCAACAGTAAAGAGAGGCATAAACTGTCATTTGTTTCAGTAAAATGCAGAAATGGTTTAGTCATGGTTTAGTTTTGGTTTAGTCCTGATCAAGTCCTGGTTTAGACCTGGTCTCAATCTGATGTGGCCATGTCAAAGACTGAAATTCTGGTTTAGTCCTGCATGGTCTGGACTTGGTTTAGCCTTAGTATAGCTCTGATTAAATGCCAATTTAGACCTGCTTTAGTTCTAGTATAGACCTAGTTTAGTCCTGATTAAGTCCTAGTTTCGATCTGGTTTTGATCATTTTTGAATTCTTTAGTCCTGGTGTAGTCCTGGTTAAATCCAAGCTCGACCTCATTGAGTCTTGGTTTAGTCTTGATTAAGTTCAAGTTTAGATCTGGCTTGGACCCTTATTACTCCTTGTTTATAGATCTAGTTTAGACCTGGTTTAATCCAAGCTTTGACCTGGTTCAGTCCTGGTTTAGTCCCGATTAAGTCCTAGTTGTAGACCTGGTTTAGTCCTGATTAAGTCCTATACTTTAAATCTGATTTTCATCATGTTTAGTCCTTGTTTCAGTCCCGCTTTGGTCCTGATTTGAACCTGGTTTAGTCCTGGTTCAGTCAGAAAAGCTGCTTAAAAATGACCTAAACACAAAGAAAATGTGACTATAGTGACTCACATGTAAGTCTTGAATGGACCGAGTGCAGAATAATTTTCCTTAATTACTCACTCATTTCACAATTTTAATAATACCAACCACTTCAAACCGGGGGTGTCCCAGTTTTTGATGTTGAAAATGTGGTCACCCTACACTTACCTGTATTTTGAAATGAGCTCACCCAGTTAAGGGAGGTGGTCTATAAAAGGAGCCAGCTGGTTTTAACTTTTGTATCTTTTGTGAATATTTTTCAGCTTTTCTCATGATGGTGGAATAAACGCACTTTGGGTCTGCGCTGAAAATCGGCTCAGCTCTACTCTGTTCCTCTAATAATCGCTAAAGTTGCTATCCGGGCGATTACAGTAAAACTTTTGTCCAGTTGACTGAATAGAATTTTCTTTTGCTATACTTGGCAACCCAAATGGGAGTCTCACATGAACCTACCTGGACAACTGAGGGATTACGCAGATTTTTTTTTTTTTTTTTGCTGAAAAGGGGTTTCAACTCAAAAACTGCTCCCAGTACAAATAATATTCTGAAAAATTTAAGCAACTTTTAGACATTCAACTGCATCATTGCATCATTGGTTTGTGTGTACTTTGGATTTTAGCATAGTTTTTTTCTCTTCTGCTTGTGATATTTTTCCCCCCTCACACAGCCGTTGCCAGGTATTGATCCCTTGCAATGATGTCCCGCTGGGGGTGTTCTACATGTATGTACCATGCTGACGCAATGCACACATTAGCAAACACTGCCAAAAGTCTGAAAACTTACTCAAAAATACAAATGGATTTAAACAGCACATTTTCAGGAGTCTGTGATCAGTACGAGCGTTCATGGTCCTTTAGGAGTTTGATTTTCAACAAAAAGACGAGAGTGACAAACTGAGTGACTGTAATGTTATTTGAGAGGGACTTGCTTAACAGCACAAATCAGCCCGTCTGTTGTAGTTCCGGCTAAATCAGTTCTTTATGGTCAGATTGTCTTAAAATAAACACAGATTAAAGGGTCCATATTACGCCATTTTCAGATCTATTTTAGAATATTTTCTCGTCACAAACATTCCTTGTGTTTTGTTTCTTTCACACATGTTTAACGCACAAACCCTGCAGATTTAGTTCTTCTCTCAAACTGAAAACACTCTGTTCCACCTTGTGATGTCATGTGGTAATACAGGAAGTGCTCCACTGTGTTTTTAAACTCCACACACCTTCACTAGAATCATTTGGATCATTTCAGCCTTGTAATTACCTCTACTCTTCTGAACTAAAGGTAAAAGGAGCTTGCAAACTACCACAATGTGACATCACAAGGTGGAACAGAGCATTTTGAGCTTTGGAGATGTAGACAGATATAATAAAGGATTACTCAAACATGTGTGAATGAAACAAAACACAACTTCAGGTTTATTTTTGATGAGAAAACAGCATGACTTAAAGCTCACAGCAGTCACTCATAGGACCTTAAAAGCCTAACTTGCGCTTCAGACTGAGTAGTACCTTCAGTTAGCATCACACCCCCATCAGCTGCAAAGTATAAGTAGGAAAGCATATTCTGCCTTAGTGTGTACTTTTATGGACATGCAGCAGGTCTGTGTACGATGTCTCTCTGAGTGATGTCTCCGCTGTACCATCTGTCTCCCGGCGTCTCCGACTGGTCACATGACTCATCCATAAACGCACTGTAAAAAATGTCCAGCTCAGACGGTGACTGGTCCGATCCGGGTCGATACAAAACACACAACACTGGGCCGCACTGTAATTATGTTTAGATCGGCCTGTCTCTTTGGCATGTCGAGGAGCAGTGAAATATAGAGGGAGGAATGACAGTGTACTTTACTACATAAGAGGAGGTGATATATGGGTCACCACTGATTCATGGGTTTAGCTCCTCCTGCTTGTTTCTTATTGGCGTTTCTTTGTGTATAACCTTATCTATGGCCTGCTTTATTTGTTTTATACACTCTATGGAAGCATGGGGCACTATAACTTTTTGGTTACCTGCTTGTTTCTGTGGAGATGTCGCTGATCTGCTTGGAAAGTTCTACAGTACCTTACATTTATTCAATTACAGGTGGTTTTATAGCTCAAAAAGACCTAGAAAAACAGACATTCCGACTGTGAGCGGGGTCGCCTCTCCACAGATCTGACCTGTAACTTGGTCTGGTTTGGTCTCCATGAAGATAGAAAGGTTTAATGCCATACTGTGAAACATGCCAGACAAAACAATAACATCTCCATGGAGAAAAGCATTTGATGGACCCTCCACCAGAAAAGTTACAAAATTTTAAAGATTAACTGTGTAACTTTTCTGATGGAGGGTCCGCTATTTGTTTGTCATGAGATGCTTTTGCTTTGCCCTGAATGTTCAACAAAACAAAGCTGGCAATAAAGTTATATTTAAGGAGACAAGCATGTGACCACAAGGCACAGTTACAGGTCGGATCTGTGGAGAGACAACCCCGCTCATGTTAAGAATGTAATCTTTTAGTAACATCATAAGCAGGTAACTGAGAACCTGGCTAATTCCAGATTAATATGTGTATTGTAATATGTAGCACTCTGAGTAGAGTGCTACATATTATGAATCTGGGAGCCTCTCACTGAATACGATAGAAATGTTCAAAGTCGTGTTCTTAGCTGACTGATCGAAGCAAACAGAAGAACAAGCTGGGAAATCAAACATCCAGTGCTTCTCTTTGTATGTTTTTCACAAACTAAACCTGTATTTTAGATCAAATACGCCCTACACCTTTTCTGGTTTGGGCGTTTTACCTTTGGCTCCGCCCAAACTACAATGCTGCCCTGTGATTGGTCCAGCCCCCAGCTGCCGGGCCCAATGGACTCTATTCACACTTACATCACAAAACCGGCAGACGTTTGGAAACATGTGGATGACGACTTTCGTTGGGCTCTGTTGGCGATAGTAACTCTGAAATACAGCCACAAGTGGTGTACCAAAGTGTAACATATTTGAGCCCGTTGGGGTGAACGCTCTAGGAGGAGGGCATAAAAGTATGAAGTTTACAAAAAATGCTGACTCATGCTCAGCAAACTTTAAACAAATATTGCTGACATCTGGTGGAGCGGACGGTATTGGTGTAATAATATTTTTTACTTGTCTTGTCATGATATACTTCTGTGTCAAGTTTCCTGATTCTATGGGAAAAAAATTTGTTCCTATACCCTAATGCATTTTTTGTGTGTTTGGGGGCGCTGATGTGCCATTTTATTTATTTTCGGAAAATGGAAATAGCCAAAAGTCAGAGAAGTGCAAGTTTTAACAGTTGGCAAATTTTCATGACTTTTCGCCATTGTTTACTGGGTGAAAAAATAAGAAAGAAAGAAAGAAAGAAAGAAAGAATAATATTCTGATAGAAGAACAATGTCCCGCTTTTTCTTTTTTTTTTTAGCTAACAAGCTATACATTTTTGGAAAGCTCTGGCACATTAATAGGTCATGGCGAGGGTCTCTGGTCACTACGGGCAAGTCACGTCGTGTCATTTTACTTCCCGCTCACAAGGAAATGAAAGGAAAATGGCCCGGGTTTCTTCATCCCGATGTCATTGTATTCTCTTGTTTTCCCGTTCATAAAGTGCCTATTAATTTGTGTATTATAATTTGTCTAACAAAAAAACAAAAAAAACAAAACTAAACTAAACAAAAAAAAAACACGATTACCCATCCCCCATGAAAAGCTTTGGCAGGTTGTGACGACGCTGCTGTTGAATCCATCGTTTTATCACATGCCCAGTGTCGGGAACTACACCGGAAGTCGTCATCCACATGTTTCCAATGAACAGAGCCTATCGCACCGTTCATCTTCCTGTGCTGGTTATGTAAAGGGTGTTCTTCAGGGCAGGAAGGGGTCCCTCACAAAGTCTGTTATTCCATTAAGCAACATTTAGTACAGGCCCGCCAAGATGATTTGTACCCAGGGCCCAGAATTTGATGCTACACCCCTGGCTGGTTACACAGTGGACCTTTAGCTCCAATGAAAAGTCTGTTTGCTTGTGCTGTGAGTGTGTGAAGTGGAACAGAGGGCAGGAGTCTCTCTTTCCTCCTGTATCCCCCTCCCTCCTCCTCCTTCGTGTATCTCCCTCCTCTTTCCTCCCTCTTTCCTCCCTCTCTCCTCCCTCTCTCCTCCCTCTCTCCTCCCTCTCTCCATTCGGGTCCTGGCCTTCGCGCTTCACTGGACACCGGATCATCACTTCTGACCCAAAATAACGCTCCTCTCTCCACGTCACCACGCTCAGAGCACAGGGAGCTACAGACCTGTTCATGTGACAGTGAATGAATCTGAATCACACATGTACAGGTTTATTATAAAGACGGGGGCAGATAAAAATAATACAAATACTACTTATTATAGAAGGATCCTTATTTAATATTTCTAACATGTTTTTTCTCTTTTGGATATTTCTAATAAAAAGGCACTGTAACCAATCTGTGCGTTTGGCGTAAAGAAACAGCAATGAAACAAACATATTCTGTCTTTTAAACAGTTAAAAGTCCTCAAAATGGCGTCCATAAAACAGTAATGAATCATGTGACAGAAAAGATCCGCAGACGTGGCACAATCTCATTCTTGAAACAGTTGAAATAATTATGTCACCTTTAATTTTTTTCTTACTTTTTTTTTTTTTTTTTTTTTTTTTTTGATGCACTGATCATTAAGCAGAGTTTTTCTCCCAACACTCCCTGGCTGTCATTAGAGTAGATTTGGTCCAAACCTGTAGATTTGGTCCTGTTTTAGAGCACTTCCTGTGTTTACTTGTCATTATGGCTGCTGTGGGCTGTGTGAATGTGGCACAGGTTGTTTCTCCTGATTGCCTCCTCCTGCGCCGCAAAAACGTGAAATCAGATAAATCCAAAATATTTAACTGATGAGAGTCATTTTCACTGATTGAAATTTATTATTTTTGTAATCTACATTTCTGGATTTGTTGCCAGGTATTTCAGAGCCGTTTCCTTCAAGCAAATGTGTTTATCTATGGATTAAGACAGATGGATTTTATTAAATATGCACCACAAAACTTTCCAGGTAGAGGGTCTGATTCCAAAGCACTAACATCTCCATGGAGATCTCATTGCTTTGCTTGGAATGTTCCACAGTATGGCATTAAATGTTTCTATCTTGACATTCTGATCATGCATGCTGACAGTGAGCCGGCTTGCAACTTGACAGATCTGAAATTTCCTGCATATCTTCCTGAAAATAGAAAAAGTTTAATGCCATACTTTGGAACATTCTTGGCAAAACTGTGGTGTAGGATCTATACCACCAAAAAAGTTGCGTAGTGCACATTTAAGTACATTTTTGTTTTTCCATTTACTATTTTCTTGCGATTTTCAAAAACAAACCAGAAGAAATACCTGAACAAGCCGCAAAAATCTAAAAAGTGAATTCATGAGGGAAATGATCTTGCGAAAGTTTTCCTTTCTTTTTTCCTCATAAGCAGCCAGATTTGTTTTAATTAGACCATGAATGTCCCTGATTGGCTAATCCACCTGTCACACATATAAGGAACAGTGTGATTGGTTTAACAGGTATCCACACTTCAAACTCCGCCCCTACACTTTCTGATACAAACACCTGGCTGTAATGAGGGCAGTTCTATGTGATGTCACGTAGTACTTACAATTTCAGTGGCCTCTGGAGGCAGCACACACCACAAAGCTGCAAACTGACCTAGTTTGCACTAAAAGTTTCATGAAGGAACAGTACACAGTAGTATTAGTACACCATATACAGAGTTTAGTAGCAAAAGAAAAGTTGATTTAGTGTTTCATTTGACTTTAAAGGGTCCAAATTGCACTTTTTTATAATGTTTCCTCATCCAAAACATACTTGGAGTTGTGTTTTATTTCATTCACACTCACATACAGAAAGTGCTCCACTGTGTTTTTAAACACCATACACCTTCACTTGAATCATTTGGATGATTACAGCCCTGGAATTGCCGATCTCTACTGAACTAAAGGTAGAGTACCAATACATGACATCACAAGGTGGAACAGAGCATTTTGAGCTTTGGAGATGCAGACAGACTAATAAAGGATTAGTCAAACAGATGTGGATGAAATAAAACACAACTCCAGATATGTTTTTGAGGAGTAACAAAATTATAACATGGCTAAAAGCTCACAAGAGTCAGTTTTGCGTAAAATAGGACCTTTAAAAACATGAATGAAACCAAATAAAAACCCAGATAATTACTCCCTGTACTGTGTGTGTGCAGTCTGGTCTGTGAGGGGAGTTCTTGTTTGAAGGGTCTTTCTCTGCCTGAGTCTCAAGGCGACACTGAGGTGAAGTCCAGCAGCCGGCGGCCATTTTGTGCCCGGGCTCCACCTGTCGCGCATTAGGCATCTGTCCTGTGATGGATGGGCCTGCGACTGTAAACAGATCCGCCGCACTTCTGGCTCGAGCTCAGGAAAAATGAGGCCATTATGTGGAGGAGGCGCGGCCCAGGCCTCAGTGTGGGAGCTGTGTCCAGGGTTAACTGTGGAGCAGGCCAGAAGGCGGCTAATGATGCACATGTGTCGGTTAGCGCCACTTAGCATGCTGCTACATTAGCGCTATAAACTACTCAAGGCAATGTTGGCTTCTAATTGTCCAATACACAAAATACGTTATTGCTGGGGACATTGCCACATTCTATAGGACACAAATGAACTTTTTCTAAATGGAGGTCTGTGTTGTAATGCAGTGAGCTTTTGGATCGAGTCATTAATAGAAACAGGTTCAATATTTGTGATTTATCTTTTGAAGTGAGTATGACATTATCACATTCTAGAATTTATCTACACTAATTTGCCCCAAACAAGAATAGGAAAGCTTTAATAATGTATGAAAACATTAAAAGGTCCTTGCTCTTCTAAATGAGAGTGTGTGCCTTGTCAGCTTGTGCCAAATTGTGTTCTATTTATGCACTGTTTTTGACACTCTGACTTGTATTGTACATGTTTGACTACAATAAATATAATTTAAAACATAGCTGAGCTGTGTGTTAAAGAATGCTATTTAAAGCTAACATTTACCACGTTTACATGAGAGCTTTAATTCCAATTAAAAGTAAGTTAATTCCGAATAAAAAGTAATTCCACTTTAAAAAAGACCATGTAAACACTTAGTTCCTACTGAAAATGATTATTCGGCATTAAACTTAAGTGGGTGGTTTATTTCGATTTTAAAGCCAAATTAATTTATTCCTTGATCATGTAAACGTTTATTCACTTTAAAAATAATTCCGGAGTGAGTGGATGGCAAAAAACAGAAAAACACTAACCAAACCAAAATGACAAAAAGCCGGTAGCAGCTGATCGTGTGTTTTCTTCTGGTCGACTTAAATAAGTTCGTGTCCCTGTCCGATCAGAACCCTTCCCGACCACCAGACGTTGAGTGGAATTAAGTAAAGCAGATTTAACATGTTTTCCATGTAAATCTCAATTCAGAATTATTATTTCCATGTAAACTCGAAGGACAATAATTTAATTCCAAACTATTTAATTCGGAACAGTTAATTCAGAATTAAAAAACATCATGTAAACGTGGCTACTGAGAGCTTATAGTAGTAGTAGTGGAAGCATCACTATATCCATGAGTGTTTGTTGATATTTTTTGGTGTTGATGTGCTTGCCTGCAATGTTCCACAGTATGGCATTAAGCTTATCTTTCTCCATGGAAACAAGCGTGTGACACATCCATGCCAAGTATTTAAAGAGGGACAAAACACCAAATTTCCACCCACAAACACATTTCAAACAGAGCTGCTAAACTGAGCCGTACCTGGAGAAGGACTAAAGAGTGAGGGAAGATGAGGGGCGGGGTCAGGGGGTATGGGGAACAGTGCGATTGGTCTAACAGGTATCCACGCTTCAAACTCCGCCCCTTGTTCTAAACACCTGGCTGTAATCAGAGCAGTCTTGTGTGATGTCATGTAGTACTTGAAATTGCAGAGGCCATTGGAGGCAACACATACACATTTTTGACACATTTCTGAATACAAAGCTGCAATTTTACCCAGTTTGCACTAAAAAAAGTAGACAAGTAGCCTCCACAAAAGTTACATAATGGATCTTTAAAGAGTTTCAGATGGACAGAAATTATTCAATTCTGACAGGCTGTAATAATGAAAGAAAAATCAGCAGTGGAGCGTTTTACATTTTTATTCATTATTCATTCACTTACTCCTACTCGGACAGAAGCACCTCTCCAGCACTCACCAACCACATTCATTAAAGGGCAGAGTGAGTGAAGTGTCTTGCCCAAGGACACCATGGCAGGTTGATTGGAGTTTGAGAGGTGGATGAGACTGTTGCACTCCATGACATGTATAATCTATTCAAATACAGTAAATGTAAAGGCAGCAGTGTAAAGAGTAATGAAAATTTGTACTCAAGTAAACGTACAGTTACATGGCAAAAATATGGACTGCAAAAGTTGTTGTAGTAGTAAAAGGTACAATAATTTTAACCAAACCCTGTTACTTCAATACTAATATTACTCAAGTAGGAGCAGTGGTGAATGAAGTACTCAGTTTTTGTTACTTAAGTAAAAGTGCAGCTACACGGGGCAAAAGATTACTCAAGTTAAAGTAAAAGTGTCACATGAAAAAAAAAAACAATTGAAGTACCTGTTTAAAAATGTACTTAAAGAGTAAAAAGTGAATATTTTGCAGAATTAAGGCATCAAATATAGTGATTTTGATCAAGAATTTAGCTGATTTTAAGTTATTCAAGTGATTTCTTAATTTTTCTGGCTGTTTGTGTGTATTTGTGTGTTTGGTTTGCTCAAAGTTGGGACGTTAACTCAAATGAAATGTGCTAAAAATAAGTCTCAGCTTTTTCAGCAGGTTTCAAACTATAAAGAAAAGCACTTTTTACTTTTCAGTCCAGATTAAAATGTAGTGGAGTGGAAAGTACAGCTAAATGTAAAAAGTGTCCACTGTAAAATGTACTTAATTACAATTTTTAGGTATCTGTATTTTACGTGCTGCAAGAAAAGTGAAATAATTTCTTCAAAAAGTTACAGTTAAAAAGTAAATGTAACTACTCACTTCTGAATATCAGCCCTCTAGAGTACTGCGTAGTTACTTTAGAGCGCGTATAGGAGCTCGTATAAAGTCCCCTCTCTGTAGTGGGCAGAGTTGGCTGTGGGGCTCTTAGGGCGGACACTGTGTCTCTGATAAATTACTCTGTAAAGTGGGACACGCAGCGACGCTAAATCATTGAAATCCTGTGTCTGAAAGTTCACTCCCCACATCACCAAAATACATTTGTTTATCCATCAACACGGGAAGAAATATGAAGCTGAAGCTGCTGTATTCTGAGGCTCTCCTGCTTTAAGAACAGTTACATCCATCCTGCCAAAACAACACTTCAGGTTTTGGACATGTTCAAAGGTTATCGCTTCATTAAAACACATCTGGAGTTGTGGGTGGTTTCTTCACAGTTCTAAATGTAAACAGTCACACATTTACACTTTGTGACATCATTAGGTGGTAATCCACTTTGCCAAACGTATTCAGATCACTTAAAGCTTAAGATTTAAAGATCATATCTATGCCAACTAGCCTTACTGGGTAGGTATAGTTGCTGTACTTAAATTGCACTATGTAACTTTTCAAGGATGTTATTGCTTTATCTGGAAAATTCCATAGTATGGCATTAAGTGTATCTAACTTGCATTTATTTATTTATTTATTTTTTTACAGGTGTTTTGTATTTCTTACAAATACCTTGAAAAACATGTATACTTACTGTGAACAGTCTCGCTTCTCCACAGATATAACCCGTAATTTGGTCTGGCCCAGTGTAGCTGGAAGGACAAACATTAAATAATGAACATCTCACCGTTTTTCAAAGGACAGACAGACTGCGAGTAAGTCTACAAGTGACAAAAGCTTTATAACAAATGATTTGAACATTTGTGTTTCTTGCTTCACTCCTTAAGTTAAGATTTAATTATTTTTGTGATCTAACCTTTGAAAAACACCAAAATAAGGAAATCTTATCTGAAGGAGCGCTGCAAGAAACACAAATGTTCACATCAATTCATATTGTCAATATAAACCTTTTGTCACTTGTAGACAAAAATAAAACTTTTACTCAAGTTATACTGCTACACTGTACTATAATGAAGGAGAAGTAAAAATATACCATATTACCAAAAAGTAACTTCAGTAAATGGAACTGCATACTGGCCGTCTTGTTACTCGTCTTCCCCATAGACTGTATGCTCACTTCCTAATAGGAAGGCTTCAGCTTCATCAACTCTGGCTCCAATTCACTTTGTATTGAAAAAATGTCGCCCCTCTCTCTGTAACTGCTGTTGTCAGGCTGCTTGTTTTGGTCTTAAAATGTTCGTATTAACCCGCGCTACATGATCCAGGTTTTTATTTCGCTATTTTGTCTGTAAATCAGTTCCTTTTTCTAATATGGAACTTGGCTCCACATTCGCCGTCTATTACCTGAGCTCCATTTTTGGCTTGAGGACGAGGTGCCAACGGGAGTCCTGAAGTGGCCCATCCCTGGCTCTGTGCCCACCTGTTGTACCCCCTCCCTCCTCTCTTCTCCTCGCAGCAGTACCCCCTCTTCTTCCTCCCCTCCTCCTCATCCCTCCTGTCCTCTCTGCAGTACCTCTCTTCTTCCTCGCCCTCTTCCCCTCTCAGCAGTATCCCCCTCTCTCTCTGCGGGCCTGCGGAGCAAAGATGGAGCAGTGTTCAGCCTGTTAACACCTCCCGCTCTTCCTCTTCCTCCTCCGCCCCTTCTCCCCTCTCTGCAGTACCTCTCTTCCTCCTCCTCGCCTCTCAGCAGTGTCTCCCTCTCTCTCTGTGGGCCCGCGGAGCAGAGATGGAGCAGAGATGGAGCAGAGATGGAGCAGTGTGCAGCCTGTTAGCACCTCCCCAGGACAGTTCACCTGCAGAAAAGCATTTTTCACAATTACTGGGCCTCAGTCATGCCGCCTCAAACTTATGTTTCCAATCTGATACAGAGTGATTTAGAAAACTCCTTGAAATGTATTGCTTTTTTTCTACGATTCTACCGAGCTGGAGTTTTTTTTTTTTTTTTTATTGGTTTGGGTGATTGTGGCGGTCTCCAGAATCAGAATCAGAATACATTTTGTTGCCATTATCAGTGAACAAAATTTACAAATAGAAACTTGCTTAACATAATAATTTTCTTTGTGGACCAATAAAGTTTGTCTAAGTCTAACTTGAAAACTACAGCGTTATGGTGCAAACAAAGACTAATAATATGTATAGAATATATAGAATATGATAGAATAAAAATGCATTATAAAAACAGACATTTATATACAGTGCAAAAACACAAGTCCAGTGCTTGTTCCCACCTCTTAATGTCATCAAGTGGTAATCCAAAAGTGCTCCTCTGTGTTTTTAAAGTCTATACATGTTCATGAATCTTTTTGATATTAAACATTTATTTTAGCTGTCGTATTTATTTCACTTTTTACTTACTTTTGCTAACAAAATTTTACAAAAGTGTTTTATTCAGATTTAATGGTGTAGCTTTTAAGGTGGGGGATCTGACTCTTGTTTGTCTCCATGGAGATGTTGTAGCTCTTCATTTTATTTTATTTTATTGCAGTGTTTTGTTTAAGTCTATTTTCTAATATTTATTTATCTTGATTTTTGAGGGCCTATTTCTTCTCTCTTGCTGTTCTTAAACTGTGCGTTGCAACACTGGAATTTCTACATTGTGGATCAAATAAAGTGTCTCTTATCTTATCGTAATGCTTTCCTTGAAATGTTTCTCAGTATGGCGTTAAACTTATCTGTCTTACATGAATTCAGTTTCAGGTGTTGGATTGCAAAATATACATTCTTAGGACTAACCCCAAAACCTTTATTGATGACCAAAAGTAATTCAAAAAGTCAAAATGAAACTTTGAAATTCTGACAATAATGACGACCAAAACGCTATTAGCCATTATAAGACTGAAATCTTATAGTAGACCTTATACAGAGTTGATCCTTCCCCATGTAACTGTCGTAGCATCAGAGCCAGTGTATCAGAGCAGGTGGAGACAGCAGCAGTAACCCAGAGTGATGGTGCTTGTTCCTCGAGGTCTGAGTCTGGTCCTGTTCATGTGGAATGTAAATGGTCCCATTAAAACTGAGTCTGTGACTGCACTGAGCGCTCACATTAAGGATTCACACTGACGCTACATTTGAAAGGGACATAAAGAAGCTGAGATAAACAGCAGAGCCACAGCAGCACACTTACGCACTGAGCTCAGTTAAGATCATCTGTAAACAATACTTCCGACGCAACGAGAATGTGAAACTACTGCAAAAGAAGACAATCTGACAAGGTAACATGCCTTGAATAAATGACTCTGATACGTAGCATAAAAGTAGACAGTCTGGACAATGTTTTTTTTGACAAACTTTGCACCTTTGCTACCATGAATTAGGGATAACACGGACATATGAGCTGAATGTAGAATGGTTGTCTTTCATAATCCCTTCCAAGCTGTTTCTTTAGCCAGAGCTGCCCTGTGATAAACCATAGACTATGAAAAGAAGTGGACTAGAAGAAGTGGAAATCTGTTGAGAGTATCATAGCAACCAAAGAGCCAATCCGGTGCAAGAGTGTTGAAGGTAACGCCTCATCCCACACGGACCGCTGGTTTAGCAAGGAGCGGGCCCTTAGTAACACTGTCAGTCAAACGTATTGCTAATGCTAGTGTGGGTGACGTCAGGAAAGAAAGCACCTGATTGGTCTGGTCCGCATAGGAGGCCTCAGAATCTCTACCTGTGACACCACAATCCTGGAAAAATTTAAACAAAGTGATTTCTAAGGCTCAGAGCACCTTGTGAACAGAAGTGAAACCAGCAAATGAAGCGAAAACAACTCCATCTGTGTTTTTGATAGTAAAGAGCTCAGTAAAGTCAATTTTGCACAATACCTGTCCTAATGTAGATATTATGTTTCCATGGTGATATGGTTGTATTGTCTTATGTTTCCGTGGTGATCCTGTTGCATGTGGCTGTAGTGTCTGTGTGTGTGTGATGGTCCTGATCTGAACAGAGTGAGAAGAGCTTTTGATGTTTGATCTGTGGAGAACCCATCTCTTATCTGCAGCAATCACAGCATCAGTCCTCTTACTCTGAGAGAAGAAAGGAGAAGAGAGAAGAGGAGAGAGGAGAAAAGGGGGAAAGAGAGAGAAGAGAGAGAGAAGGAGCCCAGAGAGGAGAACAGGGAAGGGAGCACTCTTGACTCAAGTTGAACACATTATAATCTCGGCTCACTCTGGTGGAAAGCAATCAGGAAAAAGCAAAACATTCAAACAAATACTTGAGGCTGATTGGTCAAAGCATCACAAAAGAGAAGCAGAGTAATGAAACTTTAGTTAAATTCAGTTTAGAGAAAAGCACAGACATCTTGGCCATCCACTAACGTACAAAGCGCTTTTAGTATTTTTGAAGTACGTCAGCCCCTCCTCCTTGAACCGCCACCTTAACGTGGGGAAGGGGTTTGACTGCCTGAATGATCCCAGTAGCTATGTTGTTGGGGGCTTTGTCGGACGCCATTGTTCTACTGGGGAACTTCAATGCCCACATGGGCAATGACAGTGACACCTGGACAGCGGTGATCAGGAAGAATGACCTCCCTGATCTGAACCCAAGTGGTGTTCTGTTATTGGACTTCTGTGCTAGTCACATCTTGTCCATAACAACCACCATGTTCAAGCATAAGGGTGTCCATCAGTGCATGTGGCACCAGAACACCCTAGGCCGGAGATCAATGATCGACTTTGTCATTGTGTTGTCTGACCTCTGGCCGCGTGTCTTGGACACTTGGGTGAAGAGAGGGGCAGAGCTGTCAACTGATCACCACCTGGTTGTGAGTTGGATCCGCTGGCGGAGGACAAAGCCGGAAAGACCTGGCAGACCCAAGCGTATCTTGAGGGTCTGTTGGGAACATCTGGCAGAGCCCTCTGTCAGGGGGACCTTCAACTCACACCTCTGGGAGAGCTTCTCCCAGATTCCAGGGGAGGCTGGGGACATGGAGTCCAAGTGGGATATGTTCTCTGCCTCTGTTGTTGATGTGGCCACTCATAGCTGTGGTCATAAGGTCTGTGGTGCCTGTCGCGACGGCAATCCCTGAACCCGGTGGTGGACACGGGGAGTAAGGGATGCAGTCAGGCTGAAGAAGTACCTCTCCGGGTGGGTGGAGAGGTCCTGCCTCAAGTGGAGGAGTTCAAGTATCTCGGGGTCTTGTTTAAGAGTGAGGGGAGGATGGAGCATGAGATTGACAGGTGGATCGGTGCAGCGTTGGCAGTGATGTGGTCGCTGTATCAGACCGTTGTGGTGAAGAGGGAGCTGAGCCGAAAGGCAAAGCTCTCGATTTACCATCAATCTACGTTCCTGCCCTCACCTATAGTCATGAGCTTTGGGTAATGACCAAAAGGACAAGATCGCGGATACAAGCGGCCGAAATGAGTTTCCTCCGCCGAGTGGCTGGGCGCTCCCTTAGAGATAGGGTGAGGAGCTCAGCCACACGGGAGGGGCTCAGAGTAGAGCCACTGCTCCTCGACGTCAAGAGGAGCCAGCTGAGGTGGCTCGGGCATCTGTTCTGGATGCCTCCTAGACGCCTCCCTCGGGAGGTGTTCCGGGAGGAGGCCCCGGGGAAGACCCAGGACATGCTGGAGGGACTATGTCTCTCGGCTGGCCTGGGAACACCTTGGAGTCCCCCCGGAGGAGCTGGAGGAAGTGTCCGGGGAGAAGGCAGTCTGGGAGTCCCTGCTTAGAATGCTGTGGCCCCGGTCCCGGATAAGCGGAAGAAAATGGATGGATGGATGAAGTATGTCAGTGTAGCCATGTTTGTTTTGGTTTGTTTGGGCGCTTCACTTTTAGCCTTCAAATGACAGCTTGGCTTTATATAACACTTTATTTCCTCATATTGATCAACCTCAATTTTTAATTTAACTTTACTTTAACTTATTTCTTCTTTGTACAAACAAAATTAAAATGGTCTTCAGTATGATGTGAGCATAAACAAGACAGACTGAATTCTGCTTCAGACCACATGTTTTTACTGACAGAGGATTGGTTGTAGACCTCTCCATTAAAGTGAGCAAAGCTGATTATGGGCTCTGTTCATGTTTACGTCACAAAACCAGAAGACGTTTGGAAACATGTGGATGACAACTTCCTTTGGGCTCTGTTAGCAGTAGTAACTCTGACAAAATCTTGGAAAAAAAATAGCCCAGTGTTCTTCATCTAGATGTCACTGTATTCTTTCTTTTTTCCTTTTATAAATTGCCTATTAATTTGTGTATTCACACCATGCTGAGCTTAGCCAGGACCGCGTCAAGGACTCTTCCCACGGTCAACTCCGTCCGCAGAGTGTCCTCCCTCATCAAGAAGGTCCGCAAATTCACCAAGAAACTGAGCAAACCGGGGACCGCGGCCGAGGTCAGGCAGAGCGTGTTGGAGGCTGTGAGGAGCACCGTGGAGCTGGTGCTTCCTGGGGTACAGCCTGGGCTACCACCACAGCTACCTGGGCTACAGCATGGGCTACCACCACAGCTACTCAGGTTTCCTCCATGGCTTCCTGGGCTACTGCTGCAGCTGCCTGGGCTACAGCATGGGCTACCACCACAGCTACTTGGGCTACAGCATGGGCTACCACCACAGCTACTTGGGCTACAGCATGGGCTACCGCCACAACTAACCGGGCTGCAGCATATGCACTTTTGACCCTGTGTGAATGTGATACTTGGATGCCTTATTGAATGTTTATCTGTTGTGTTTGTCTTGTCCTGTCCTAAATGTCAAGGGACTACGAATGTAAATTAGCTGTACGCTAACTTCGGTACATTTACACGTGTATTTTATATATATATATATATATATATATATATATATATATATATATATATATATATATATATATATATAATAAAACAAAAAAAAGATCGGCAGATCAGCAGTTCCAACTAGCTGTCTGTAAGTGATATGGAAGATGTGATTAGAGTCGCGTCCTCCATGGAAAGCTTTGGCAGGGTGTGAAGACGCTGCTGCTGAAGCCACGGTTTTATCACATGCCCAGTGTCGGTAACTACACCAGAAGTCGTCCTCCGCATGTTTCCAAACGTCTTCCGGTAAGCGTGAATAGAGCCTATTGACCACTACACAACAGAACCTCAATCAATCAATCAATTTATTAAAAAGTATTCATGAATTACCCAGCTGTACTTTGAGGAACTTCAGGTGAGGCCAGGTGCATTGACTTTAAAAACACAGAGGTGCACTATACAGCTCTGTAACACCTCTCCCATAATGGTACATACAATACTGTTACCTGTTAAAATTCTTGAATCTTGATTGTTAATACCAGCGAGCGAGCAAGAGAGGAGCTGTGGAGGTGAGCTGCTCTTAGACACTAATGAGACAGTCGTCGTTTAGAGTTTAACTTTTCCCTTCAGCCCAATGAGCCGTGAACACGACGCTGTGAGGAAACACCAGCAGAGTTTAGACGTGAACACCTGTTCCAGCCAGAACCCCACGCTTTGACAAAACTTTACAAAGATGAATGGATCTGGAGTCATATCCTGTCTCCCTGATTTCAGAAAGTGTGATTGACAGAGAGACACATGCTCTGTTTGTGTCATAAACAAACAGTGGCAGCTTAGACATTAAAAGGAGAAAAAGCTACATAAAGGGCTGAGAAACAGTGCGGATCAACTATCGAAGCACCAAGCATTTTGTTCTGAATGTTACAAGAATTTTCAAAAGTAGATGTCTTCCGCATTTGAGAGACACATGATACAAATGGTTGGATCTAAAATTTGGATGGAGGTTTTTCACACTCTTTTGTCCAATTACAGACCCTTCTGGATTTGAACAGAATGTAGAAGCGTTTTTCCACCTTCAAGGCACTCAAAGCGCTTTATATCAAGAAACCACTCACCCATTCATACACCAGTTTATGCAGACACACGGTTTAAGTGTCTTGCACAAGGACACAGTGATAGCATTCATCTGTGGGAGCTGAGAGTGTGATACGAACCACCAACCTTCAGATCAGTGGACAAACGTTTGATTAATAAGTTACAAAAACAGTGCACAAGTTATGTTTTTCTATTTATCCATATATTGTATTGTGTTTTTAAAATATCTATAAGCAAATACACATTATTTTGTATTAGTATTTAATATGGCTGTAGTCTTTTGGTCGTTTAGTCGATTTATCGGTTGATATACAAGTATAAATATGTATATAAATGGACTAATCATTTTATTTACATTATAAGGATTTATATGGGACAACAGCAGAAGTTAGTGACTGAAGTGAGCTGAAAATTTTGAATTTTTTATTTGTTTTGAACTGTGTTTCTTGTATGATTAAAGAAAAAAGCACTATATATTTTTGGTTGGGGGTCCGTCACCTGCTTGTTTCTACGAATATGTCATTCCTTTGCATGGAATGTTCCACAGTATGACATTAAACATCTCTGCTTTACATTTATTAAATTACAGATGGTCTTATGGCTCCAAAATACATAGAAAACCTCCATAGATCTGACCTATAATTTGGTCTGATTTGGTCTCCATGGTGATAGAAAAGTTTAATACCGTACTGTGAAACTTTCCAGACAAAGCAATAACATTTTGACAGACCTGCCACCCGAAAAGTTACACAATGCACCTTTAAACTCATAAGCTTAATCTGTCTTTATACCACGGTCAGTGAGAATTCTAACGCTAATTGTGCACTATTTCTTTATAAACACGCAGCTATTTCCGGCAACAGTTAATCACCGTTCTATATCACTACGCTGTGAACATCACCACAGCAACGGGTAAATTTAAAAGTGGACTATTTTGAGTTGGAGGGACCTTGGAATAAACGGACAGGAGGACACTGGACAAACTGCTCTCCATCATGGACACTCCTGCTCACCCCCTGCACCAGACTATAGAGGGACAGAGGAGATAATACTCCCTACAACTGTACAACAACTCACCCACTGCACCAGACTATAGAGGGACAGAGGAGATAATACTCCCTACAACTGTACAACAACTCACCCACTGCACCAGACTATAGAGGGACAGAGGAGATAATACTCCCTACAACTGTACAACAACTCACCCACTGCACCAGACTATAGAGGGACAGAGGAGATAATACTCCCTACAACTGTACAACAACTCACCCACTGCACCAGACTATAGAGGGACAGAGGAGATAATACTCCCTACAACTGTACAACAACTTAATCTTAAGTAACAGATATCCTATGCCCTGTCATAGGATATAGGATATATTATTTGCATTGTCGTTCTTGTCTCTTGTTTATAGCTGTGATTTTATAGTTTATTTATAGTTTATTACTTATTTTTCTATTTTATTTTGACTTGTACATATACATTTATTTTTATTTTTATAATTATGTCTCATTTGACTCCTGTCTCTTGCTCTTTTTGCTACACCATCTATTTTTGTTACTCTCTGTTATTATATTATATTGTGATGTGTGAGCTACTGTATCCAAATAATTTCCCTTGTGGATCAATAAAGTTTGTCTAAGTCTAAGTCTAAATCTAGCCAAGTTAAGCGTACCTGAATGAACAAAGTTTTATCATGATTTGAGTAAATGATCTACCAATGGAATGGTAAATAGTCACATTTTTATGCAGAGCTTTTCCACCTTCAAGGCACTCAAAGCGCTTTACATCAAGGAACCTGTACGCAGACACTCGGGGCGAGGTGGGTTCAGTGTCTTGTCCAAGGACACAACAATAGCATTCATCTGTAGGAGCTGGAATCACACCGCCAACCTGTGGGTCAGTGGACAAACGCTCTTACCAAATGAGCTACTGTCGGAATAAGACTTTTTGTACTTAAAATATGAAAATACATCTTGCTACACTTAAGAAAAGTAAAACACACATATTCCATTAGTAGATCTTTTTACTTCAAGTTGAATACTTGAAGTACTCAAATAAATTCAAATGTTCTTAATTCAAGTCATTTTAACTTACCTGGATATGGCTTTTTGCAGATCAGTGGTGGTAAAGTAAAAGTAAAAAGTATCCACTGTCAAAATGTACATAAGTAAAGTACAGATACTTCAAACTTGTACTTAAGTGTTGTATTTTTACTTTTGTACGTTACGTTCCAACACTGAATCTGAAACACAGAGATACGTAATACGCCCCCTTTTTAGTCAACTTTGAATCTACAGGACGTCTTTAGTCCACAAGTAATTTCTTTAGTCGGCTACAGCCCCAGACTCTACTCCCTCGTTTGGATTTGGCAGAACTGTGACTTACTACAGGGACAAAAATAAATGTAAGCAAAAGCAACATAACCAGCATGCTAATACAAACACGCAGTTGTAATGAACGCGATTTGAGTGAACCTGGGGAAACTGAAAGTGATTTCTGAAGCTCCCGGGGGAGTTTTTCTCACAAACAAATCAGACTCTCCCTCCATCACAACAGTGGCTATGTTTATGCATCAAACACAGCTACCAAACAAGTCCAAACTCCATTTCAATACTAAGGGAGACTTTATACTCAATAACACGATGATGATAAAAACACTTTTAGACAATAGACATTTTAAGCATTAAATAATGGTAGTACTTTCTTTTCTATTCCCATGTGTCTTATATCTGTGTACTCCCTCAGTGGTCCTGTAGGTTCCATAGTGGTCCATGGGTGTATACTAGTCTATGTGCTCTTATACTTGTTCTGATCCAGATTGTTCTAAATCAGGGGTCTCCAACCTGTAGCTCAGGAGCTACCAGTAGCTCTCCACCCCATACCAAATAGCTCGCCAAGGAATTTCTGAATTATACCATTGGGCTGAATGGCAAAAGGAGAAATTCAATCTGTCAACTGGACAAAAGTTTATTTGGTGGAATACGTTTCGCAGCTCATCCAAGCTGCTTCTTCAGTTCTGGTCAGATGCTGGCGGACACTGCTTTATATCTGCTTGAAGGGAGGAGCTAATTACAATGAAAATTACTCTGAGACAACACCTGTTTGTTTACAGTTTCTGTTAGTTATCTCGGCCTATTGAATATGCAGTGTGGGGTCTTGTTAGCAGAACCATTCAGGGCCATAATGGGTGTTTTCACACCTCTGGACCTGACCTGGCTAGTCTACCAGCATCTGACCAGAACTGAAGAAGCAGCTTGGATGAGCTGCGAAACGTATTCCACCAAATAAACTTTTGTCCAGTTGACAGATTGAATTTCTCCTTTTGCCATGGATTCTACCTGGACAACTGAGGGATTCTACACACATTGTGCTGAATAACAAAAATGTGGTTAATTACATGCCTATTACCATTGTAAATGTATGATTTTGAAGCCTAACCTGCACTAAAAATTGGACAGTGGTTTATGTTTTATAGGCGTCTAACTGTACCTAAAGGCTCGCCCTCTTTCTTAAAAGCATCTCAGTTTTTTGCAGCCGCTAAAATGAGTAGCTCTCTGGCATTTTTGTTTTGTAAAAAAGCTCACCGGAGGAAAAAAGAGAGCCCTGTTCTAAAGCTATCCAGGAAAGGTTCATTTCTTTCCTATTAATGGGACTTTTTTAGTATCGATACCTGCTCAAATGAGAATCTAGTTTCAATACTTGTTTTAGTGTTAGTGTTTTATTTTAGATATTTTTGACAACACTATGGTTACGTCTGATGTGAGAAATCTGGTTCTTCACACATGTGCAGGTTTTGATGAGGAAAATGAACCCAAAAAAAGGTTAAACTAATGCAGCAAACACCGAAATGAAAGAAAATATTATAAAATGAATTGTATTTTGTCTTAAAAATAAAATAATAAAACAGTTACTCTAAAATTCAACTGATTCTCTGACACGTGTCACCGGGTGTTTTTGATGATCAGATTTCTCTTGTGCTGTAAACACATCTAAATCAGATCTAATTATTGGGTAATCTGATTACTCTAGTTATCTGATTTTACTGGCCAGTGGTGTTTGGAGGTCAAAGTGCAATCCTTTTTTACATTGAGCGTCTGCGGTGTTGTGGTGAAGGAGCCGAGTCCAAAGGCAAAGCTACTCACCTATGGTCCCTGCTTTAGACCTGGTTTAGTCCTGGTTTAGATCTCTGGTCCTAAGCTTCAAATAATGACCGAAAGGACAAGATGGAGGAGCTGGAGGAAATGTCTGGGGTGGAGGAAGTCTGGGAGTTCCTGCTTAGACTGCTGCTCCCACGGTCTAGCCTTGGATAAGCGGAAGAAAGGGATGGATTTTTTTTTTTTTTATTAATCATTTTAAAATATCACTGTGGGGAAGCTGGCCAAAGTTGTCTCAAGTAGGAGGCACACTCTGAAAACACTCTGTTTGTCCCAAAGATTTATTTGACAATTCACCGTGGTATCTTGGCAAACACAACAAAAAAAATTACATATTTACAAAAAAAATAACTGTGCTCCAACTTTGGCAAAAGCAACAGAAACTAATGAAACTAAGGAAAAGCCCACGTGTACCCGGCTACACTGATGTTTCCTGAGAGGCTGAGCTGACCTGCTTTTATAGTCCGACCCACAGGAAGCTCCTCCCTCCAGGTAATTCTAAGATCCCTCATCAGGTTGGCTGTAAGGCAACTTCATTTTCCTCTAGACTTACCTCTCCTCTACAACATGGACCTAAGTCCCCTTTAACTTAAAGTGTTTAACATAATCTATAAACACTAAAACAATCAAATCAAATACACAAAACCAACAAACAAAGGAACTGAAACCAATTCTCCTCCACATGGTCTGTCCCAAAACTTCCCCCAGAGGCTTTAAATATGTCCGTCTCAGGGCTCGTCCTCTTTTGACATGTTCAACTAAATTGAACAGATTTAACCAAATAAACTATATTTAAATTAACTTGAGTGTGTTGTGTTATGTTAAAGGAACTAAACAAACTAAATAAAACAAACCCGGGATAGTTCTATCTAGTAGTTCAGTTGATTATGGAAAAATTAACAAATTTGAAATGAAATTAAGGTGAGTATACAGGGACACAGGCCCACTTTGTCACAATCACTTTCAATCATGAATATTTCTTTTTAATTTTTGTATTTACTACATTCATTTACTTTTTTTTTTTTTTTTGCAATTCCTCTTTAACACATGCTCAGGTGTGAACAGAAAGAAATAATCTGATAACTCATGATCAGATTTGCGAGTGCTTTAAAACACTGAACACTCTCTCCATTACCCCGCCTTTAGCCTTTAGCCTTTAGCCTTTAACCTTTAACCTTTAGCCTTTACATTTACATTTCTCCAGACTGACAGAACTACGACACACAACTTCATTTAGAAAAAGATAAGAGGTGTTAATTACAACGGACAAAACGGACACATCTAAACTCTCTAAAAACGTCATCTTTCACATGTTTAAAGCTGCGGGCGCTTCATTATCGTCTGCACCCCCCCGCTCCCACCTCGGCCCCCCCGCGGTCCCTCACAGGTGAAGACAGCGTTTTGACACCAGCGTTTTGACACCAGCGTTTTGACACCAGTTTAATCAGAGTCTGTGGAGTGTCCTTGGAACAGAAGGCATTTCCTGTTTAACCCCGTCACTGCTGAGTCCCACGTACAGGAGACGGAGAGGGGGAAAATTATATTATTATTTTTATTTTTATTTTGTTACTTAGTTTATTTCAAAATGCACTTTCTGGGTGGACGCCTGTATGTGTTCCAGGTTTAAGTCACTTGTTTGTATCAATGGAGACAAGCCACAAGGCAAACAAGGCCAAGTTAGAGGTTAGATCTGTGGAGAGGAGAGGCTTACCCATTCACGGCAAGTTGTAGGTATTTTTGGGCCATAAAACTATCTTTATAAACATGGTGCAACTTTAATTTATTTCATTGTAAAGGAGAAGTGTCTAAAATATAAACGTGCATAAAATCATCAGGTTTGCATCATTTAGAAACAAGGGCATTTTCATATAATTCCTTGTTCATTATAAATGATTAAAGCTTTCTTGTTCCTGTTTGAGAAAAAACTTCAGTGGCATAAAATATTGAACAAAATGATTCAAAAAGGAGCAAAAGCGGGTGATGGCTTTAAAGATGCACTGTGTAACTTTTCTGGTGGAGGTCCCGGTTTATTCCAGATTTAGTCCTAATTTAGTCCCTGATTAGTCCTGGATTAGTCCTGGTTTAGTCCTGTCTGGTACTAGTTTAATCTTAGTTTAGTCCTGGTTTAGTCCCTGGTTTAGTCCTGTCTGGTACTAGTTTAGTCTTAGTTTAGTCCTGGTTTAGTCCCTGGTTTAGTCCAGATTTAGTCCCAGTTTAGTCCCAGTTTAGTTCTGATTTAGTCCTGATTTAGTCCTGGTTAATCCCTGGTTTAGTCCAGATTTAGTCCCAATTTAGTCCCAGTTTAGTTCTGATTTAGTCCTGGTTAATCCCTGGTTTAGTCCAGATTTAGTCCCGGTTTAGTCCTGTTCTGATCCTTATTCAAATGACAATTATTAAAAGCCTGTATTGCTTATGTTCAATAAATCAATACTGACCACCATTTTTATTAATTTTAGAAAAGACAAAATAAAAGATCGATGATTAAGAAAAAAGGAAAAAATACTGGTACATGTTTTTGTCATATCGCCCAGTCCTAACTGATAACTGCCCGTTGTTTTATTATTTTTATTATGGTTCCTGACTCCATTTTGACACTAGAAACCGTCTATTTGACACTTCTCCCTGTGCGCTGGTGTCAAAGGCCTTCATTACTCTATTGATTCCAACACAATTTCCTTTCACAAAAACACTAAATACAGACACGTCCTCCATCATCTGCTCTGTCGTTTCCTCTCCTCCTCTCTCCCTCTCCTCGTCTCCTCTTCCCTCGTTTCCTTTCCTCTGCTCGTCTCCGTGGTGATGGATAGATGTGCCCTTGTTCTTCTTTAAACACAGACCCACAAAGCGACAAGTATCGATCTCCTTCTGATTACAGCGCTCTTCCTCATCCAACTCTTCACATTACCAGACCTACAATAGACTCTGGATGTCTTGAAAAAAGTGTGGAATATTTTCTTTTTGTCCTTTTACTTTTCTTTAATTTGTTTTATTTATTTTTTTTTTCTTTTAATTTATTGTGTATTTAGTGTGTAACTTTTTTTTTTTTTTTTTTTTGCCAAAAATAGACTGAAACAGAAGCTTTTGTTGACTTTAGTTGAGTTTTGTGTAGAATCCCTCAGTCGTCCAGGTAGAATCCATAGCAAAAGGAGAAATTTAATTTGTCAACTGGACAGAGTTTATTTGGTCGAATACGTTTCGCAGCTCATCCAAGCTGACAAATTAAATTTCTCCTTTTGCTTTAGTTGAGTTTGTTGAACAGAAAAAAGTACAAAAACTTGCGTCCTGAGTTACTGTGAGAGCATTTGCATCTTCAAAAACCTGAACAAAACTCTAGACAGTTAAGATGACTTGAATTAAGAATGTTCCGTCATGATTTGAGTCACTTGACAAGTAAACTTTTCTACCAACTGAACAAGGCGTTTTGTACTTAAAATATGAAAATACATCTTGCTAAAATAAGGAAAACAACACATTTTCTGGTGGAGGGTCTGACACCTGCTCGTCTCAGTGAAGCTTTGCCTGGAATGTTCCACAGCATGACATTAAACTCATCAATCTCCATAGAGACAAACCAGTGGCGCCACCAGGCCGAGCTCCAGGTCAGATCTGTGGAGAGGCGACCCAACGCATAGCAAGAACATATTTTTATCAAGTATGTGAGCAATAAAAGCATGTGTTTTTCAATAAAAGCAAGTTTAATGCCATACTGTGGAACATTACAGGCTAAGCAATAACATCTCCTGTAGACAAGCAGGCGGTGGGCCCTTCACCACAAATGTTACACAGTGCAGCTTTAAAATATACATGAAACACCAATTCAAAAAGTACAAAAATAAATAAAAAAAGATGAGCACATGAACTGGTAGATCATTTTAAAGTTGAATCGACTCAAATAAAGTTAAATGTTCTTTATTTAAGTCATTTTAACTCACCTGGCTGTTGCTTTTTGCAGTGTGACTCTTATTTGGCCTGGAGAAGGGCTTCCTGCTGCTTGTTTCCATGGGAATGCTGTTCCTCTGGCAATAATGTTCTATCCATGGGTCCAGAAGGATGAAAAATTAGGACCGTTGCCATAGTGATTAGCAGTTTAAAACAAAATGTATCCTCAATGGGGAAAAGTCCTCAAAATGTTGCATATAATAAGAAAGTCACTCGTGAATAGAATGGCACAAAATCTGAATGTAACGTTCCAAAGTCTGATTTTAACTTCTGTTTTAATGGAATCATACACCTCCAGCTTTAATAATGTAGCTTTAATTTGGGTTTTGGGGAGTATTTATTTTGTATAATATATAAACTTAAGAAAATATCTAAATTACTTAATTTTTTTTTTTTTTTTTAATTTGAGTTTTGTCTGATTTAGTCTCATCCTGGTTTAATCCTGAGCTGATCCTGTTTTAGTCCCGTTTTGGTCCTGTTCTAGTCCTGTTTTGGTCCAGGTATGGTCCTTGTTTAGTCCTTGTTTAGTCCTGTTTTGGTCCAGGTATGGTCCTTGTTTAGTCCTTGTTTAGTCCTGTTTTGGTCCAGGTCTGGTCCTTGTTTAGACCTTTTTTGATCTAGGTCTGGTCCTTGTTTAGTCCTGTTTCAGTCCAGGTCTGGTCCTGTTCTAGTCCTGTTTCAGTCCAGGTCTGGTCCTTGTTTAGTCCTGTTTTGGTCCTGTTCTAGTCCTGTTTTAGTCCTGTTCTAGTCCTGTTTCAGTCCAGGTCAGGTTCTGTTTTAGTCCTGTTTCAATCCAGGTCTGGTCCTGTTTTAGACCTTGTTTAGTACCGTTTTAGACCTGGTTTAGTCTTGTTTTGGTCCAGGTCTGGTCCTCTCAGTGTGGGCTGGGGCACACAGATGGTGGGGTTGGCAGACTCTTCCAGTTTCACGAGCTCTTTGATAAATTACAAACACTGTCTTAGACCACAGTCCAAGACCTGAACCAGCCCCAGATCCAGACCAGAACCAGACCCAGACCAGACCCAGAACAAAACTAAACCAGAACTAAACCATGTACGGGGCATATAGCTGAATTTATTTTTTATGTCCACTGTGTACTGTCTGCATTTAATGTGTTTTATTGTCCGTTGCTCAGGAAGTGTGTGTTAGAATGCCTAAGGTAAATGAGGAATATGTTTGGACCACTGCAAACTGTTTAAAATGAACTAGTTCTGATTTTCACGCTTTGAGACAGTAAAAAGATACAGCACCTTTAAAAGGCCCATATGACTCTGTTTTCTGGTCTGTTCTAATGTTGTTTCCTCATCACAAACACACCTGGAGTTGTGTTTTGTTTCATTCGCACATGTTTAACACACAAACCTGCAGATTTAGAATCAAGTTCTCCACTGTGTTTTTAAACTTCACACACCTTCACTAAAACCATTTTGATTATTTCCGCCATGGAATTACCAATCTCTTCTCAACCAAAGGTAAAAGGCTTCATGACATCACAAGGTGGAACAGAGCATTTTGAGCTTTGGAGATGTAGACAGACTAATAATGCAGGTTTACTTAAACATGTGAATGAAACAAAACACAACTCCAGGTCTGTTTTTGAGGAGGTAACATTATAACATGACTCACAACAGTTAATTTTGCGAAATATTGAGAATTTCTGTTTCTGCCGTGTCCCCAACTCTCAAACCTGCATTTCTTTTCTAATCCCCCTCTCTCTCCTTCCCTCTCTCCCTCTCTCCCTCACCTGGTATATTTGTACGGCCTTGGTTTGTTTTCCATTGAAATTCATTGCTCTGTCAGTGCGTGTTACTCCTCCTCGCTCCAGTTTTTCCTTTTTCCACCTCAAATCGGCTGCAAATGAGACACTTTTCAAACAGGTGGAGCGTGGCCAAGGTTAAACTGCCCTACACATAAACGCACCGCTCACAAACGCCGTGATTTCCTCTGGGGGCATGTGTCTTTGAACGCACCGCGCACTCCCCATCACAGGTACAGTTATATGCTGATTTGAATGTGGGTTTGTGCCCTCCTTACAGACATTATTTCTCTTTGTTGTGAAGTTCACTGCAAAAACTGAAGATATGACTTAATGTACCTGATTTTGTTCCTCATATATTTGAACAAAACATGTCTCAGTACAGATATATGGTATAAGCAGCTCTTGAGGTCAAAATAAGTTCACTGTGTACCGTCTGCATCTAATTATTACGTTTTATAGATCATCAGGATGTGCACATTAGCATGCTAGTAGTTGTTAACTTCTTGTAGGATGCTCTGAATGCATAAGGTAAGAGAAGAATACCTTTGGGCCACTGCAAACTGTTAAAAAGTGAGAATTCTGAGGCTAACCGCTGCGCACATTATTTTTGTGTAACCCCACAGGAAGTTCCGGCAACAGTTAATCACCGTTCTATATCACTATGCTGTGAGCATCACCATAGCAACAGGTAAACACATGAACTACTGTCAGGAGGGACTAGCTTCAACTAAAACAGAAATAACAACTGATTTGAAGATCCACGGACAGCTAAAATTTTGTCAGATTTAAAAGTTAACTATTTTCAGTTTGTGGGACCATGGTATTACTTACTTATTTCTGTTTTTCACGTTTTTAAGAGGTAAAAGTCAGGTACAGCGCCTTTAAAAGTGCGTGTGATACCATCATAATGCACTTTAAGCTGTCTCTGTCCGTGGGGTGTTTTGTTTTTGTGATTCTTTTTTTTTTTCCCCAAATAAAAATAATAACTGTCAAAAATATCTAAAAGAAGCAAAATGTTGAGTAAAAAATATGAAAAAATGTAAACTTATAAGGCATTGTACCTGATTTTTACAGTCTTAAAAAATCTGAAAAACGGCTTCCTTTTTAATTGTTATTCCTCTTTTACCTTATGCATTCTAAGTATCGTAATTATTCATTGTGATGAGTTTATAAGCGCTTTTCACAACTCTTAGACCAGTGATGAGTTTTGGCATCACATTAAAGCCAACAACTAGCATGTTAATGTGTACTTCCTGGTTATCAGACAGTAAAATGCGTTTTTAAATGCAGGTAGTTCACAGTGGACTTATTTTGACCTCAAGAGCTGCTTATACCATAAATCTGTACTGGGGTAAGACACATTTCACTCAGACACAGGGAAGAGGCCATTTTAAAGTGGATATAATGTTTTTCACAGTTGTCCTGGACCCGCCCACGCTTTGCTCCTCTTCTTCTTTAACCTCAGTGACATCAGTGACAGTAACAGCCACAGATTCAATTTGAGTCGAGCGAGGAGTCAGCCATTGTTCCACTCTGAGCCTTTATTCTGTCAGCATTAGGAGAAGATTAGAAGATACAACATCTGACACTTCATTACACTACACACACTGCTCTGCCCTGTAAAGACAAAAGCACCATTTGTTTGGTTCATCTCATAAAAATGACCACAGGGTTATTCAAGGAACTTAAAGCTGCAGAATGGAACTTTCTGGAGGCGTCATACTCCCTAAGTCCACTTCTTTATACAGTCCATGTTTGTAACATTCTCCACAGAGACAGATGAGTTTTATGCCATACTGTGGAATATTATGGCCAATAGAATAACGTTACCATGGAAACAAGCAGGAGGCGGCCTTCCGCTAAATAAGAGTCAGGTTTGTGGAGATGCAAACCCACTCAGAGCAAGGACACGTTTTCCAGTGGAGCACGCACACGCACGCACACGCACACGCACACACACACACACACACACACACACACACACACACACACACACACACACACACACACACACAGTTGAATGACATGTGTCATTCAACTATATCTATGTGCAATACTGAAGACCTCTGGTACAATTCACTCATGTCACTTTACTGATATTTATCCTGTCTGTACATAAACATAGTCATTACTGTAAATAACATAATATACTGAAGTCACTTTACTGAGATTTACTCTGTTCATATGCTGCACTGTTACTTTTATTGTACATAATAGTATTTTTTGGTATTTTATATTTTGTATTTTATATTTTTGCTCCACCAAAACAAAATTAGAGTCTATCTTTAAGTCTATTTCTAAATTATTCTTTTTTTTAGCCATTATCTATTATCTTGTTTTATTGCATGTTCCATTTTCCTGCTGTTCTTGAACTGTGCGTTGCAACACTGGAATTTCCCCACTGTGGGACTAATAAAGGCATATCTTATCTTATCTTATCTTACACACACACACACACAAAGAATAACATGCTTTGATTTGATATATTTTTGGCTAAAAAGAAGTTTGGTAATGCCACTTTAAATGTCACTTTAATCACGTTTCCATCCATCCATTTTCTTCTGCTTATCCGGGGCCAAGTCACGGGAGCAACAGTCTAAACGGGGACTCCCAGACTTCCTTCATCCTGGACACTTCCTCCAGCTCCTCCAGGGGGACCCCAAGGCCAGCCGAGAGACATAGTCCCTCCAGCGTGTCCTGGGTCTTCCCCGGGGCCTCCTCCTGGTGGGACATGCGTCCAGGAGGCACCCGGAACAGATGCCTGAACCACCTCAGCTGCTCCTCTCGACGTGGAGGAGCAGCGGCTCCACTCCGAGCTCCTCCCGTGTGACTGAGCTCCTCACCCTGTCTCTAAGGGAGCGCCCAGCCACTCTGCGGAGGAAACTCATTTTGGCCACTTGTATCCGGGGTCTTGTCCTTTCGGTCATTAGTTAATCAGATTTTCAGTTTAAATTGTTAAAAAAAAAAAAAATGTGGTTCTGACTTTGGAAGATTACTGTAGTATTTATTATTGTTGGTATTATTTTTGGTATTGAATGACACTGGATCAATGGAAGAAAAAAAAAAAAAAAGAATCATGTTTTGTCACACAGCTCAGCCCTATGACGTATTCAGTGCAAACCAAAGTTTGCTTACCTTACTGTGCAGAGATGTGCAGTGAAGCATGCTGGGAGTTGTAGTCAGACACTGCTTTTGGCCACAGAAGTTTTGCATGGTGTGACTTTGAGCTCGTTCTTCACAGATAAAAGAACACATTTAGGCTGTGGGTTCTCTGGAGTTTTCTCTTTCAAAAACTGAAAAAAAAACCACATGTCCCAGCCGGGCGTCTGTCTGCTGACCTCTGGATGAGACCAGCCAGGAAATAAACCGCCAGAAAGAACAGATCAGTTTGTTTTTCTTTCTATGGTGGCAATTATTTAATACTCAATAAGGAAATTTCAAACGTTTCTTTGAAAGTCTAACTAATTTCCCTCGTGAGGCGAACTCTCACCGGAAAAAAATATGTTTGTGTAGAAATGAGAGGGAGAGAAAGAGGGAGAGAGAGAGAGTGATAGAGGGAGAGGGAGAATGAGAGAGAGAGAGAGAGAGTGGGAGACAGAGAGAAAGAGAAGGGGGGTGTGAAAGAGAGAGGGGGAGAGTGAGAGAGGAGAAAGTGAGAGAGGTGAAAGAGTGAAAGGGGGGAAACAGAGAGAGAGCGCGAGAGGGAGACACAGGTCAGAGAGAAAGAGAGAGACACAGAGCGAGAGAGAGAGAGGGTGGGGACAGAAAGAGAGAGAGAGAGAGACACAGGGCAGAGGATCAGAGAGAGAAAGAGAGAGAGAGAGAGAAAAAGGGAGGGAGACAGAGAGAGACCAAGAGAGAGGGAGGAAGAGAGGGAATATGGAGACAGAGAAAGAAAGACCGATGCTGACAGAGACAGAGAAAGAGAGGACAGAGAAGCAGAGATAGAGAAAAATACAGATGAAGGCAGGGAGGGAAAGAGAGAGGCACAGAGAGAGAGACTGAGAGGATGAGAGAGAGAGAAAGGATGACAGAGAGCGAGAAAGAGAGGATGACAGAGAGGACGTCAGAGAGGAGCAGATGGAGAGACTCTGGACCAAGGCCAAAGAATGAGAGGAGTTCAAAGCCTGAGCAGCAGCAGCAGGTCGAGGAGCAGATCTGATGTTCAACCTGAAGAAGGAACATTGAACACACACAGACTAAAGGGGACAAACGGAGACAAACTGGGACAAACAGGGACAAACAGGGACAAAAACCCAGACATTTTGGGTTCAAGAGCATCTGTAACAGGTGTGGAAAAATCTGTAAATACTGTAATGTGTGTGTGAATGTGGGAATGTCTGAAATGTGAATCTCTGATGATGTAAATGTGTTTTTAAAGATGTTTTTTTTACAGTTTTGAATTGTTTTGTGAAGGGAAAAGCCCAACCAGGGACAGGAGTTGAGAACTGCTGGGTTTCAGATGACACCGGAATGTTCTATAGGCCAATAATATTTAATGCTGATGGGGGCAGGTAAAACTAATATTCTTAAAAATGCAGATTTTGTTGTAATACAGTGAGTACAGAAAATATAATGTAATCAATAGGGAAAACTGTTTGTAAAAATAAATCTGGTAATAAGTGAAATTTGGATTCATTTTAAACAATTATTTGTGCACTGTAAAACCTACAGAAGAAGCACACATATTACATTTAACCAGGGGAGTTGACAGGGGGGACAAAGGGGTCTGCCGTCTCGGGAATTGAACCTCTGTCTATGAATTTATATTAGAGGGGGGCCCACATACGCCTTCTTGCCCTGGGCCCCCAAATATCTGTCGACAGGCCTGCATTTAACTGTAGATCAGCTTTTTTCCAAGTTTTCAGGGTAGAATGAGCAAATAATAATAAGAAAACATGAAAACCTGAATATGACATTGGGTTTCACATAATTAATATAATAATTAGGGCTGTGACGAGACAATTTCCACAAAACAAGACGAGATATGAGATTAGGTTTACGAGAATGAGACAGGGAGAGATTTAATAGATATAAGTAGAATAAAATAATTGCGCCATCCCGTTTTCAGTTTTGCAGTAACATAGTTTTAATTTAAGATTTTTGCCGTAGTAGAAGACCTACTTTTTGGATCTACAGCTCCTCAAGAGATGTAACTGATCAGCCCTTTTGTCCAGTCTAGATATAAACTAAATCATTTTCCTCAGACTTGTAATTTCATCTCACAACATCTTGTTCAGTCCCTACGTAACATTCATTTCGACACGTCAGATCAGAATTTCTTTATTGTCTTCATAATTTATCAAATCTGAAGTAAACATCGTTCACAAGTGGAAAAGTTCAAATGAGGTCGAATGTAAACTTAAAATATAAGCAACAAACCGAAAAAGAAAACACAAAAAAAACAGATGTAAGAAAATAAGAGGTGATTGTCAATGAAAGAAAAACATTTGCGTTCAAAATAAAAGGCCAAAAAGAGGCACATTTATAATAATAATAATAATAATAATAATAATAATACAGATAAAGGTGTAACATCGATGTCTAGACAGGTCTCGGTCTTTGGTCCACTTTAAAGCAGAACTAAGTCACTTTTAACCTTAAAGGACAAATATTATGTGTTCATTGTATTTATTATTGTTATAGGCCTTTAAAAATGCATTTGGAGTGCTTCGATTCATCAAGTGTGAATGAAGCATAATATGTGCACTGTGTAACTTTTTGCTTGGGGGGTCCGTTACCTGCTTGTTTCTATGGATACGTCATAGCTCTGCCTGGAATGTTTCACAGTATGACATTAAACAGCTCTACTTTACATTTATTCAATTACAGGTGGTTTTATAGCTCAAAAATACCTACAAAAACACCGCTCACAGACATTCTGACTCTGAGCGGGGTTGCCTCTCCACAGATCTGACCTGTAACTTGGTCTGGTATGGTCTTCGTGAAGATAGAAAGGTTTAACGCCATACTGTGAAACATTTCAGACAAAGCAATAACATCTCCATGGGAAAAAAAAAGCATTTGACGGATCCTCCACCAGGAAAGTTACACTATGCACCTTTAAAGTCATCACAGTTGAAATGTATTTAGTCGGAAATAATTATTAGAACTATGGATTTGTCCAGAAAAGTAACTGCATCTGAGGGAAATGGGTTTGTTACAGTTAAGGCAAAGTTCCATGGTTCTGCTTTATAACTGCTACTCCACCTTAAACCATTCCACCTTAAAAGAGCCGTCTCGTTCACAGAACATTCAGAATGATACAGCGTAAACTCCATTCATTCCATTCATACTCTGACATGTTGCATTATGGGTTGTGCCGTTTCCAAAAAGAAATGAACCAAATCAGTATTACAGAAAAGGCAGCCATTTTGAATTCAAATCCGGCAAGTGCTCACCGAACAGTCTGTTGCAAGTTTAATAGAAACAAGTAAATTATGAAATGTAATTGAATTTAAAATCTCAAAAAATACAATGTTGAGTTTAAATAAATGGACCATGTTATCTATTCCCATTTATACATTTAACTTCTTTAAATTTTAAAAACGCTACAAGGATATACTGGAATGAATTAGAAAGACTTTACATAACAATGTTCAATTGATACTTTGCAGCTGATGTCATCAACATTCCCTGGGGGTGTGAAGCTAACTAGAAGCACAGCTCTGTCTGCTGAAGCTCTGTCACTCGGGTTAGGCATAATCTGAACAGAAAGAATTGATTTATTTGGAACTACAGGTGACAGGTGAGCAAATTTGTGCAGTTAAACAAGTCTCTCACGCACAGCATTAGCCAACAGTTTTTCAGTCAGTCACTCACCTTTTGCTGAACTCAAACACCTAAACAGGACAATGAACACTCGTAATGATCAGTCTCCTGAAAATGTGCCGGTTAAATCCATTTTTAGTTTTCAGATTATCGTGAAACTTTGTGTTTTCTGTGTGTGCACTGTGTCTCCACGGTAACTGCTGAACATTCCGCTAATACAGATACATGTAGAAAACCCCCAGCGTCACAGATGTCACTGCAAAGTATCAATACTTAATTCCTTCATTGTATTTGCAAAATTGACATTATAAAGTTTCAATTAAAGGAGAATTTTAGTCAGAAGAGCTTAGAATAAAGAGCTTGCGGGATTATTTTAAGGAGAAATCATCATTGTACAAAAGCATAGCCTATTTTAGCCCTAATTATTATTTAATGCCCCCAAATCTGTAACCACATAAAGGTTCCGCTACATCCTGATATATAAAAAACTTCAGCTAGATGTTCACTGCAAAAAAAAAAAAAAAAAAAAAATTACTTAAATTTTGAATCGTAATGTCAGCATTTCTGTCACTTTAAATTTAAATGTGAACTATGTACATTTTCAAGGGGGAGGGTCCGAAATCTCCTCGTCTTTATGGGGATGTTGTTGTTTTGCCTGGAATGTTCCACAGTATGGCATTAAACCCATCTGTGTCCATGGAGTTAACATGCATTTTAGCAATTCAAATTTTCTGTAACTGACTAAACGCAAGACAGAACAATTTAATGCCATACTGCGGAACATCAGAGGCAAAGAAGAAGCATATTGATATAAACAAGTGGCAGACCCTTTACAGAAAAAATGCATAGTGCTGCTTTAATTAATAAACCTACGTTGATTGGCATGTTTTGAGCTGTTAGTGAAGTATGTCCAGAACAAGCCAAAACTGCTCTATTAAAAAGGCCCTAGATTACGCAAAACTGACTCTTGTGAGCTTTAGGTCATACTATAATGTTGTTACCTCCTCAAAAACAGACCTGGAGTTGTGTTTCGTTTCATTCACATTTGAAGAACCCTTTATTATTTGTCAGTTTACATCTCCTGTTTGTGATGAGGAAACAACATTAGAACAGATCAGAAAATAGCCTAATATGGGCACTTTAAGAATACATTTGTTGTTTTTGTTGAGTGAATAAAACAAAAACAAATGCACCAAAAGTGTCTTGTGAGTTGTGAAGCTATAGAAACAACAACGTGATAGAGTCCCAGAAGTGTAAAATTCAATAACGAAGTCTCAAAAAACAGTCCAGTTTCCCTTCTTCATTTGTGTCATAAAAATATTTGGTCCCTTTGAAGAAAAAATGTGATAAATTAAAAACATTTCACACCACACCCTCGCACTTAAAGGCACACAGTCTGTTTGAATAAGGCCTGAGCAAATAGACTTCTAGACTATAGACTTCTGCTCATTTATGGACATTTGGAGGTTTTTAACTTGAAGGCGCACTGTGCAACTTTTCTGGAGGGGGTCTGCAACCTGTTTGTTTCCATGGAGATGTTTAAATTGTCCAGTCTATGGTATTAACACTAATCTGTCTTGCATTTTTTTAACTGCAGGTGTTATTTATTGCTCAAAAATATCTTAAAAAATATGAATTCTTACTGTGAGTGGGGTCGCCTCTCCATAGATCTAACCTGTATAATTGGCTTGCAAATCTTCATGGAGATTCACACATTTATGGCAATACTGTGGAACATTCTAGGCACATCTCCATGGAGAGAAGCAGGTGACAGACCCTCCACTGGACGAGTTACATAATGCACACTGAATGACCAGCAGTATATGTTTTATCAAAGCCTAATCAATAAATAGTACAGATGATAACCAAACACTGTACAAAAGCTAGCCCATAATTCTCATATTAATTCCTTATGTCCTACGCAATCAATTTTAGTTTTCGCCATTTTAGGTCTCGATAAAGCTCTTAAGATTCAAAACACTGATACAAAATACAGAACTGTGGAAAATAAATCAAAATAGCTAGTTTTATATTTTTTTTACGATCATTTTAACACAACCTTACTGTCTCCATGGAATATAGTTATGTTTAATGCTATACTGTGGAACATTCCAGGCAATAACATCTGTAAATCTATATAGTGAGAGATAGTAGACTCTTTACCAGAAAAGTTACGTAACACAACTTTAAAAATCTTAAAAGGTCCCCATTTTTTTGTTTTGTTTTTGTTAATATGAATCAAAAATAAAAATTTCAAAATGTGTCTTGCCCCATTACAGATATGTATAATAAGCAGCTCATTATGTCAAAATAAGTCCACTGCATCTAATTTGACATAATGTAAATATGTGTTATAGTCAGGAAGTGCACGTTAGCATGCTAGAAAAGCATGTATAAACTCTTTGCGGTGAATAATTAGGATGCTCAGAATGCATAAGGTAAGTGTGGAATAAATCTGAACCACTGCAAACTGTTTAAAATGAACAAGCTGTTTCTCACGTTTTGTAAAACAGTAAAAATCAGTTACAGCACCTTTAACATTTCGAGGTGAACCAAACTGTATGTTAATGACTCCCCCAAAAATCCATAGATGAGCAGAGAAAATTTTTATTCAAATATAGATTTCTTTCTTCTCTCATTTCTTGGTGTCTGTGAGGATAATATTAGCCGTTACAAACATGAGACAGGACGCGGCCCACACCAAAACAAACCAAACCCAGAAGGCATGTCTGAAGGGGGACTGGTGCTTATTCACTGCATCTCTCCCCATTACTGGCTCCAGATGTCTCCTCGAATAGTACACCAAACAAGCTGGAATCACATACTGTATTCCCGTGCCAGCGTATGCCCCTGTAATTCCAACCAAGGACTCCAAATTATGTGTACAAAACGCTACGACCACCGGGGGCACCAGAGTGATCAACGGAAACACGATTCGGTCGACGATCCACGGATACGTCCCTCCTTCTCGGTGGAAAAGCGTCTTCCAGTTGTTTCGTAGCGTCACGGCGATGATTGGGAAGTTCGTGCTTATCGTGAAAACTGGAAATAGTCCGAGGAAATATCGCAAAAATGGGATGTCCAATACGTTGCAGTTATCGGTGAAGTTAAGCGTATACATGTCGTGAAGGAAGGAGCTATCGAAACAAAAGATGGCGGTGAAGGATAGTAAAACGTAGAAGCCCAAAATGAGGGTGTAGTCGGCAAAAACGAAGGTCCCCACATGCTTTTTGTTGGAGATTGGCGTGATGAGAGAGGGGAGGGAGTGCTGACACATAAAGGAGTAGACGCAGACTCCGAACAGGTTAGGGACCCCCGATAAAGAGGCGACCGGGGGGTGGCCGTCACCTGAACCCTTACCGATACTGATCAGAGCCAAGATGATCATCATGGTGAAGGCTGTGGACACAAGAGAGGAGAGAGGTAAGGTTAAATCACAGTCTATATCACTGCTCTGTGGCCATCACTATTCATACTTGTGATGCTAATGTGAGGCACTACTCTGTCTGAAGCTCTGTTACTCAAATTACACTTTAATCTGATCTTTGTTTTAACATAATCTGACCAGAAAGAGCTGATTTAGTTGGAACTACAACAGGTAAGCTGATGTTTAGCAGTAAAACAAGTCCTCTCAGATAACATTACAGACACAAGCTGGCTAGCATTATTCAACAGTTTTTAAGTTAGTCACTTGCATCTGTGCAATATTACTGCAAAGTATCAGTTTAATTGTGTAAACAAATGCTCAACTGTGCTGTCTCTGGAATGGGACTATCTTAACAGTCTTTTCACATTCACAAGTGAGGCATTTCAGTTTGTAGCTGTGGTATAAGCGCATTAAACAACTTGGAAGCAGTGCGTTATGCAGCTGTAAACCACTTTGTGGATTTAAAGTACATAGCGTACAACTCCTCATTTAATGCTTTCATAATAGTTTGCTTTTAATTGATTTTCAAAAAAGCGACAGATGCAAAACACATTTAAACATATGGCATTGGGAATACAATGCTGCACAACACTGCGTATACTCGTTCACTTTGCCTGTAGCCACAGCTGCCCTGGGGACAGCATAAAGCTGCTGTGTGGGCCTGTGTGTGGCTTTCAGCTTCCTGTTTATATAGGCAACATTTTCAGCACTTTTCACCGTTCAAAATGTTTATTATTTACTCAAAATTATATCATTAGATCAACTGAATTTCTTCTCTCAAAGACAAAACACTTCATCTTGTGAGGTCATGTGGTAATACAGGAAGTGCTCCACTGTGTTTTTAAACTCCACACACCTTCACTAAAACTATTTGGATAATTTCAGCCCTGGAATTTCCTATCTCTACTAAACATGTATGTTTTTGTGGAGGTAACAGCATTATAACATGGCTAAAAGCTCACAGGAGTCAACTTGGTGTAATATAGGACCTATCAATCATTTACATTTGACAGCAGTATTTTTGAAGAACAATTTACCATGTATTTTGTAGTATAGGTTAAAAAGTTGGCCAATACTTTGCAGAATAAAACCAAACTATGTGAATTCATTTGCTCCAGGATTGATTTCTTTCCCCTTTCTCCATTATCTTCCAACACAAATGTCCACAATCCAGGTGTGTCCCTCAGCTGCTCCTGTTGCTAATGCATTTTCTAAAGACTGACACCTGATAACGCACCATGAACGCGACGCTGTAAGATCTAACACTGTGAGGGGGCAGTGAACACACCCCACACGCTTTCATCATGAACTAAGCTGTGAATCCAAACTGACATGCTGAACCTCTGAACCAATTTACTGTACGTTATTGTCACCGTGCTGTCCGATAGTGACCCAAATAAACTGAGGCAACAGGAGGAAGAGAGCAGAGGAGATTTAATGATGTTTTTCCATGAAATTTGAGATGAAAATGTGTAAAAATTGCATTATTACACAGGTGCAGTCTCAAAATTAACATTTGAAGCATGCAGTTTATAATGGGTTGGAGTAAGTAAGTTAAAGAACATTGACTAAAATGTTCATATGCATTATTTAATATAAAGTGCATGTGTCTTTAAATGTTTTTGTTTGTTGCAGGGGAGGCGACTACAAAGACCATGATCCTTTGCTCTGTTTAAGGGCGTATGATTCATTTGGAATATGACAGTAATGGTAAAGGCTGATCACCATCTGCATAGAAAAAGAAACACTTGGTAAATTTTGAATGATTTTGTAGCACAATTATGGGGAAAAAAAAATCACAATACATAGACTTGTCAAAATTCAAAAAGCAATGTTTGGTGATTTATTTTTAAAAATCCCTTATGGATTCGACTAGTGAAGTGAAATTAATGCCCGTATAATTCAGAAAGTTTTTAAATTAAAACACAAAAACTAAAACTTTGTCTAGTACAGCTGTTCTCAAACTATGGCTAACCAGGTCTAGAAACAATACTTTTCAACCGATGTCATCAACATTCTCTGGTGGTGTGATGCTAACTGAAAGCACTATTCTGTCTGAAGCCCTGTTACTCAAATTAGACCTAATCTGAACTTATTTGATCTCAGTCCGACCAGAAACAGCTGACTTGTTTGGAACTACAACAGGTGAGCTGATTTGTGTCACAACTCACAGTCTCTCTCAAATAACATTACAGTCAAGAGCTAGCTCGCGTTAGCCAACAGTTTCGAACACCTTAACAGCATCACGACTTGTACTGATCACAGTTTTCATCTTAAAACTTTTTTGACAGTGTTTGCTTATGTGTGTCTCCATGGTAACTCCTAAACATTCCATCATTAGAGATACATGTAGAACACCCCCAGCATGATGTTACGGCAAAGTATCAACAGCACTACACAGTTGCCATTTTAGTTCTAAACAAGGACAAACCCAACAGAGGTCAAAAAAGTGGAATAAACAGCCTCTAAATTCAGTAAATATTTGAGAACCACTGCGCTAAGGCATTCTCCGTAACGCAAACAAGGAAAACAGTTTAAACGGACCAATGGTGTTGCAGTCTTATTACTCCTGCACATTCTGTGGATATCTACAGATGGTTTGGCGTAGCTCCGAAGCATCTGGCCTGGCAGATGAGGGGCTGACGTGAGCCAAATCAAGCAAAAGGGATTTAATTATTGCATATTCACGTTAACTTCACTTTAATACGCTGATCCTTTAGATTTTCAGGTCAATATGCAGAGAAATGCAAAAACAGTTTGAAAACAGACTTTGGCCCCAGGTGAATTTGAGATCAGTGGTGCATATTGTTATCACGCAAGAGTGGTGTAAAAAAAACAAACAAACAAGCAAATTAATACTTGACATCAGGCTGACATCAGGCTGGGCTGGGAATGCATGTATGTCTACAGAGGAATGTTGAGCAATTACCATGGAGACACAATGCACCCATTAGGAAACACTGCCTGATAAGTTTTTAGATGGTCTGAAAAATATACATTTTCAGGAGCCTGTGATCAATGTGAGCGTTCATGGTCCTGTTCAGGAGTTTGATTTTCAACAAAAAGGTGAGAGTGACTGACTGAACAACTGTTGGCTAATGCTAGCTAGCTGACTGTAATGCTGAGTGTGACAGACTATTGTAGTTCCTGTAAAGCCAGTTCTTTATGGTCAGATTATGTTAAAACTAAGCTCTGATTAAAGTCTAATTTGAGTAACAGAGCTTTAGACAGAGCAGTGCTCACAGTTAGCAGCATATCCCTAAGAAAGGTTGATGACATCAGCTGCAAGGTATCAATAAAAATAAATAAATAAATAAAACAAAACTTGGCAATATATAAATACAGCAGTTTATGATAATGAAGAAGACATCTAAATAAGGGTGCACTGGGACGCTAACAGCTCCTGACAGGTTTCCCAAATTGACAGAAATTCTATTCTCTATATTCTGAGGAAAGCAAAGTATACCCTACCTTACTTAAAGCCTTAGTATGCAACTTTTTAACCCAGAAATTGAATAAAAAGCATGAAAGAAGAAAAGAACTTTCCTGTGCCTTATTACCCAAAGCATTTTCATCTCTATAATGTAAAAGTCGCTGGAGCTGGAGAAATAAATACCCCTCTAAACATGTCTGCGGTCGTGAATATGCAAAAGGTTATGGCGTGAGAGGAAGACAAATGGCATGAGCTATTGTATATGAAAACTGCTCCTTCTCCTCTCCTGTCCTCCTCTTCCCCCCTCTGTACCAGCTTTGATCGGTCCAAAACCTGTGGCCAAGAAGGACTTTAATATTTAATGTGTTTTTGGCTGTAGTCCAGCTGCATCAGAGGCCTCAAGTCCAACCTTAAACCCCATTACAAAAAGAGGTCACGGGCAGCGCACCAACTCAGCAAGGGCATGAAGAGAGAAGCGTGGACGAAACTATCTCGCCAAACTAATGTATCATACGACTGACATAAAGGGAAAATAGGAGATAAAAGCATTTATATTGTTTCCTGACCTTCTGTCCACAGATATTAAAGAGTCCATATTGCGCTATTTTCAGATCTACTGCATGTTATAATGTTGAGTTCTTCTCTCAAACTGAAAACACACTGTTCGACCTTGTGACGTCATGTGGTGATACAGGACGTGCTCCACTGTGTTTTTAAACTCCATACACCTTCACTAGAATCATTTGGATAATTTCAGTCCCCGATTTGCCACTGAACAAAAAGTAAAAGGAGCTGTTAACTTGAAATCTACCACTACATGACATCACAAGGTGGAGCAGAGCATTTTGAGCTTTGGAGATGTAGACAGACTAATAATAAAGATTTACTCAAACAACATTACATGAGTAAAAGCTCAGAAGAGTCAATTTTGTGTCTGAAAAACGTAAAAAACAGAACTAGTTCTGAGTTATTCCTCATTTGCTTTATATATTCTGAGCATCCTACTTATTCACCGTGAGTTTATAAGTACTTGTCACAACTTTCAGAGATCAGAGCAGAGTTCTGCGATGACAGTAATTCTAACAAGAACTAGCATGCCAACACACACTTCTTGCTTACAGGACAATAAAATACTTTCTAATTTGATGCAGACAGCAAGCAGAGGGCACATTTTGACCTGAAGAGCTGCTTACTGGGGATATTTTTACTCAAATACACGGGCCAAAATCTGGAACAGGACCTTGAAGTGCTGGTTTGGGCCAGATTCTGTCCTTGTCCTGGTTTAGGTCTGGTACAGTCTGGTTTTAGATAGTGGTTTGCTGTGTGTGGCAAATGCTATCACTAACGCCCAGGGCAGCTTAAATACAGAGTGCGGAGGCGCTGCAGACTATAAAAATGCTAATAATAATGGCAGGAAAAGAGATTTGGTTTACTTCTTTAATGACTTCATTTAGCCTTTGTAATGGAAGCAAAACTTTGGTAAAATAGTGTAAACTGCGCTAACACAGACTTTGATAATTCTGCATAATCAGCCACACTGCAGTACTGGACAGGTGAAAGGTCAGGTATTGGATCAGGTCCCGAAAAATGGTATTGGAACAACTTTTAGACCTGATTTAGTCCTCATTGAATCCTGGTTTAGTCTTGTCCATAAAAAAAAAAAAAAAATCTACACACATTTGTTTTTTCCATAGCGCTTTTCCACCTTCAAAGCAAAAGCACTTTACATCAAGGAAACACTCAACCCTTCACACACCAGTGTACACAGATAACTGGGGTGAGGGTGGGTTGCCCATGGACACAACAACAACAACAACAACAACATCTGGAGCTGGAATTGCACCGCCAACCTGTGGATCTGATTGCTTGATTGATGATGTTTATGTAGAAAGTGGGATTCAAACTGCCAATCTTTGGATCGGTGGACAAACTCTCTAGTAATTAAGCTATGGCGCCCCAACTTCAACATCTTGTAAAATGGTTTTGTAAAAGCACATTAAATAATCATCAGTAATACAGACATGTTCACATTTAAGTCCTAAATTGAGCCCATTTCACTCCTGAAGTAGAGTTTATTGGTCATGTTTTAGACACTGTTAAATTCTGGTGTAGTCCAGGTTTAGTTTTGGGTTTAGACTACGGATGCACCAATCCAGCCTTTTCTGTTCTGATACCGATGTTGATACTTTGGTGCCCGATATCAACCGATACTAGGGCAGAGACTGAAAATATGATTTATTTTCTTTAAGCATAACGACATATGGTTAAATATTACCTAAATGTGTTTTGTAACAGTCATTTATGACTTAAATTAGCTACAGAACAGCTTTGAAAAAATACATGTTCAGTGTATGTCAGCATCAGCGCCGATATCTGATACCAGTATTGTTCCTAGTTTAGACCCGTTTTAATCACAACTTTAATGTGGTGAATGTGAAAACGTAAAGGCACCCTAACTCAAAGTCAGTCAATAATTAATTAAACGACATTTCATGACATTTGAGAAGAATTCTACATGAAACATTTAGAAGGCCAGCATAGATTAAAAAAATGTCAGTTTAAACTACTTTGGTTGCAGACCGTGCTCAGTGTTACAAACTGGTGGTGTTAACAGCCTGAGTTCTGCACTGCTCCATCTTTGTCCAGAGGCAGGACATAGTTTTAGCCTGAGCCTCCCATTCGTCACTCTGTCCCCTCCATCTCTGCTGCTGCTAATGCCTTTACAACCACCAGCGGCTAAAAGACTGGAAATATGACTCTGGAGAGGCTAAACGACTCTGAGAAATATCCAATTACAAATTTTTGGACAAGAATATTAAGAATTAGATTTGTAAGTCATATTTTTAGGGGCATTAAAGGTGCACTGAAGGTTTTCTGGTGGAAGGTGTGAAACCTTGTAGTCTATGTCTGCTAGACTTGTCTATCTCCATGGAGACAAGCGTGTGGCAATACCAGGCCATGTAGCAAGACAGATCTATGGAGATGAGACCCTGCTCACAGTAAGAAAACATGTTTTTAAATGTATTTTTGAGCCATACAGACACCTACAAATCAAATAAGTTTAATAAAATACTGTGGAACATTTCAGGCTTAGATTTGTAAGTAATATTTTAGGGGCTTTAAATGTGCGCTGTAGGTTTTCTGGTAGAGGGTCTGAAACCTTCTAGACACCACAGGTCATTTTATAGCGATAAAATTGCTTGAATAAATGCACGATAGATATACTTAATGCCAAACTGTATAACATTCCATGCAAAGCAATAACATCCATGCGATAAGCAGGTGACTTACAGAATATTACTGTGAATAGCCTAAATAGAGTCCCTTCAACATTTGAAAGACTGAAATAACTGCTTAAAGATGCACCGTGTAACATTTTAAGTCAGATCTGTTGAGATGTAACCCCGCTCATAGTAAGAATGCATGTTTATGTATCTTTGAGAAATAAAAGACACCTGTAATTTAATGAATGCAAATCAAATAAGCTTAATGCAACACTGCGGTACATTCCAGGCAAAGAAATAACATCCACAAGGACTTAAACTACAGGGTTAGCAGGTTATATGCATGATACAACCCAAGAAAACCAATTTTTATTACGACTGACGATTCAAACTGTGATTTAGTTTCGATTGCAGTTCATTTGACGTGTCTACTTACGCTAAAAGTCCATACCATCTTTATTACACCTTGACTCCACAAGGTTTTATGCTAATTACCACCGGGCGGCTCATTTTTCTTACTTACAACCATGCATTATTTTCCAAAGCAATTCCGACTCAATCATCTGGAGGGGATCGAAGGACCACCAACGTGTAAGGACCCTAATAATAAAACCATTTGTCAGTGGCTGGCATTGGGCAAATCAAGACCGGGGACTAGTTTATTACGCCGTTTGCATCTACAGCTATGAATCTCATTGTAGCAGCTTTGATCACCTTTATTTACAAAGGAAAGCAGTGGTGGGGTGGAGGCGTTATAGTCAAAGCGTGTTCTGTAACATATAGCGGCGTATACATGTCGTAAACACTACTTTAATCTAAACCTGTCCAGATCTTATGGCTCAGAGGTTTTTTTTTTATTATGGGTCAGCAGGAGAGGGAAAGAGGAAGGCTTACAATGCAGCTAAACTAAATCAAAGCAGCAGTGAAGCCTGGATTAGTCTTTTGATTGCACTGTTAAAGGGGCGCTATGTAACGTTCTCGTTCTATTACCGTCTCCATGGAGATGTTGCTCTGCCTGCACTGGAATGTTCTGCAGTATGGCATTCTTTAAACTTAACTACCATTGAGACAGGCGATGACAATAGGTCAAGTTATAAGTCAGATCTGTGGAGAGGTGACCCAGCTCAAAGCATGTTTTATGTAGTTCTGTGGAATTTTTCAGGCAACGCAGTTAAATCTCCATGGATACAACCAGAAAAGTTACACAGTGAACCTTTAAAGGCTCTATACCTTTTTTTTTTTTTTTAACCATTGACAAACCATAACAGAGAGATCACTAATAAATTTAAATTCTGTCAACTGGACAAAAGCTTTAAGAGTGAATACGTTTAGTCACTGATGCAAATATCTTATTCAGTTTTGACAGGGTTCTGGTAAGCCTTATTAATCAAGTTAAAACTCTTGATACTTCGCAGCTGATGTCATCAACAGTTCCTAAGGATGTGATACTAACTGTAGGCACTGCTATATCTGAGGCTTGTTAGACTTTAATCTGAGCTTTATTTGTACATAATATAAAATCAGAAAGAGCTAGTTTAATTGGCACTATGACAGATGACCATGCTAGCTAGCAGTTTTTCAGTTAGTCACTCTCACCTTTTTGTTGAAAATCAGACCCCTAAACAGGACACTCGCATTAATAACTGAAAATTTGTTGTTAAAACCCATTTTGTATTTTTTCAGACATCTTAAAACTTTGTTTCACCATGGTAACTACTCAACATTCCATCACAGAGATACAAGTAGTACACCCCCAGCATAATGTCACTGCAAAGTATCAATTAACTCAACCTCCAAGCTCTGTGGTTGTTTCCTTTCCTCCTGTTAACAGCTGCTCTGAATGAATGAAGCCATCATCTTGTTTTCACTTTATCTCTGTTTCTTCAGCTCTGTTCATTCATACTCATGATGAGTCATCTCCACAGAACACTGTCCATCTGTCCTCCACTACTAAACACCTTTAGTCCCAGTGTAGTTTTTGTGTTGTCCTGGTTCAGTCCTGGTTCAGTCCTGGTTCAGTCCTGGTTCAGCCCTGGTTCAGCCCTGGTTCAGCCCTGGTTCAGCCCTGGTTCAGCCCTGGTTCAGCCCTGGTTCAGTAATGGTTAAGTCTTGGTTTTAGTCCTACTTCCAACCTTGTGTAGTCCTGACTGGTATTTGACTAATGCTAAACAATTTTGAAATATCAGACTTTTCAGGCAAGAATGAAGATTAGACTTGTAATGAATAGGGGCATTAAAGGGGTGTGTGTGCGTTTTCTGGTGTAGGGGCTGAAACCTTCTAGTCTCCATGGCATAAAACTTGTTTATCTCAATGAAGACAAGCAGGTGACAACACCAGACCAAGTAACAAATCAGATTTGTGTAGAGGAGACCCCGCTAAGAATACATGTTTTTAAATGTATTTTTGAGACTGCAATTGAATAAAAACAAAACAAACAAGCTTAATGCAATTCCAAGCAAAGCAATAACATCCCCACAGAGACAAGAGCAAGAATCCCTTGTATTTCAGAATATGTTTGTAGAAGTCTACAGCAGGTTATAGAAAACTCCACGAAAACATGGGAACCTGGTGTAATCCTTTTTTTAGTCCAGGTTCTGCCCATGTTTACTCCTACTTTAGTCCTGGTCCAGTCCTGGTTTTGTCCTGGTTTAGTCATGATTCAGTCCTGGTCCAGTCCTGGTTTCCCCATATGGCTCCCTGTGTGTCCATTACGCCACGTTTTAACCCAGGACAAGAGACAACAGTTCCTTCATGCCACACGCCGGTGGCCATTTTGATTGATCACACCTGGACACAGATGACAGTGACCTTGTGCTGGAGCTTAAAGAGCCCAGAGGAGAGACAGGCCAGAGCGGAGCCAAGGCTGAGGTTTAAACAAGCTGTGAGGATCTGAAAAGACCACCAGAGTCAAACATGAGTTCAGTGGGGAGCAGAGACCTCAGTCCACACTAATGAAGAGGAAATGGTCACAAACGAGATGGATGACAGATACAAAAGAGCATTAAAGAGGGAGTATTACACTTCTATGGGGTATTAATTGCTAACACATATTTAGATTGTTTTCAAAATTGCATATTTGTTAAAAACAGCATATTAACAAGTTTAATAAGTTTCATTTATATTTTTATCACTCCCTGCCCTTTGCTCTCCACGCTAAGTCACTAATTTATGTTAAGCTATTAAGCACTGTTATTAAAAAAACAAAACAAAAAAACAACTAAAATCCTAATGTCGCTCTAATTAAAATAAATAACCACAAACTTCAGCCAACATATACTTGCATCATTAGCTACAGCTACATAAATCTAACAGTTGGAAAATTGCTGGCACACCTTTTGCATATATTCTTTTCAATGATGAATCTGAGCGGGGGAGGGTCTCTATATGTATGTATATGGCTGAATGTCCTGGGGTTACCATGGCGACACAATGCACACATTAGCAAACTGACAAAAAAGTGTTAAGATAGTCTGAAAACTCAAGAAAAAATACAAAATGGGTTTAAACGGCACATTTTCAGGAGGCCTGTGATCAATACGACCGTTCATGGTCCTGTTTAGGAGTTTAATTTTCAATAAAAATGAGAGTCACTAACTGAAAAAAAACATAATTGGATAATGTTAGTTTGCTTGTGACTTTAATGGCAGCACAAATCAGCTCACCTGTTGTTGTTCCAACTAATTCAGCTCTTTTTGGTCAGACTGTGCTAAAATAAAGCTCAGATTAAAGTCTAACTTGAATAATAGAGCTTCAGACAGAGTAATGTTTTCAGTTAGCATCACAACCCCAGGGAATGTGGATGACATCAGCTGCAAAGTATCAATACATTATCTGTAGTAGTAGCAGTTGTAGTTGTAGAAAGATTAGTAGTAGTAGTAGTAGTAGTAGTAGTAGTAGTAGTAGTAGTAGTAGTAGTAGTAGTTATAGTAGTAGTAGTAGTAGTTATAGTAGTATAAAATGAACAGCTCATATACTTTCTGTATAATTGCATAATCTGGAGATAAAATCAACAGGATAAAGGCTGCCCTGCCACTGACCCCAAACTAATTATAATTAAAATTCATGCAGATTCATATCAATTGAATAGGATTATTACATAGCATAGGTCAAAAGTGTAAACAAGCTCTTAACATCTGGATAGAGATAATGCGGGAGAGCAAGGCATCATGGGACAGAATTTTCATTTAAATACAAACATCTGTGAAATGCAACCTTTGCTAATTAACCAATCGGCTTAAGTTGTTGCCGTAAATAGGAGGTTAAAGGTAAACTGAAACAAGTTGGGAAGTAATTACCAGCTTAAGGAAATGACTATGGATTCAAGTGACCACTAATGAGGTCAGTGAACGCAACCCAATTCACCTGAGAGCTCATCTGACCAGGAACTCGAACAAATGAATAGGCTCATCGATACCAGGATGTAAACGAGGAAGTGTCGAAAGAGTAATTGGAAGTGCTATGCTCTGAGAGACCGAGGGCCATATGTGAGTCTATTACACCTGTCAATACAAAGAAATGTCAAGAAGTGAAAATGAGCAAGTTAGTGACATCGAAAATCTAAGCTAATGGTAAAGGCTAGCTATACAGAATTGACAAGTACTTGATTTGATAACTGGTTTAAAAACTCGCAATCAATTACAAGTGAACCTGCCCATTTGGTATCATTAGACTGAAGACAGATATTATAGGAAGCCCTATTGGCCGTATTACGCCCCACCCACTTTTGCCTTTAAACGTAAACCATGCTTTTCGTTGTGGTGGCACTTCTTGTTAAAAGAATATATCGCACAAAATCGACTCTTGTGAAGTCATGTTATAATACCTGGAGTTGTGTTTTGTTTCATTCACACGTTTGAGTAATCCTGCGTTATTAGTCTGTCTACATCTCCAAAGCTCAAAATGCTCTGTTCCACCTTGTGATGTCATCAAGCAGTAGTTTTCAAGTTTCCAGATATGAAATTATCCAAATGATTCTAGTGAAGGTGTGTGAAGTTGAAAAACAGTGGAGCACTCAACATTAATATAAAGGGTTCTGCAGGTCTGTTTGTGACGAGGAAAGAGAATTATAACATAGATCAGAAAATAGCATAATATGGGTCCCTTAAGTGGGAATCCCATTCTTTTCAATGGAGAATTTGAGAAAGGTTCTGCAGCTAAAATGTGATATAAAGTAGGCTGATTTGTGTTCTCTGTATTCTGTATGTAGGCTTTAAACCGGCTTTGTAGTCCATACTGACCTGACTGACTTATTTGCTGTTAAGATCGGCAGCCCCATGCAAAATAATAAAACAATTTAAGTGAATACAGTGACACCAATAAATCATATAACACTGAAGTGGTAAGAAGGCTATGGTTTCAATTTATAAGCGCTTTTCACAACTTTCAGAAGCCAGAGCTGAGTTTTGTCAGCACGGTAAACAACAAGCATGCTAACTAAGCACTTCCTGGTTATCGAACAATAAAACGTTTCATAATAAGACAATACGCAGCGGACTTATTCTGACCTCAAGAGCTGCTTATAAAGTATATCTATAATGGGGTGAGACAGATTTGGCTGAAATATATGAACAAGGCTCTTTAAGTCTCCCTGAAAGCGTGGTATTGTCAAGTAAAGGCAATCTCAGTGAACTTAAATCAAAAACTGAAAATAAAAAAACAAAATCATATATCAACAAAGGACCTAAGTGTCTGCTGTCAGCTTAAGGCACCTCCATCACCGATAACAGGCAGATCTGTGTTCATCATCTGAGCCGGGCTGATACTGTTACAACAAACCCCCTATTGGTCTCACCAATCCTCATCTCTCTCCATTGGATTTGAAGCATTAGGTAAAATATAGGAAATCCTCAGGGCTTATCAGTAAATCCCCATCCTCTTGAAGCCTGGATGTGGAGGCCATTTTGGATCTGACAGTGAGAGGTGAACAGCGGTGACAGGGACATCGGATAGGGCTGTGGGTGAGCCAGTGTAGCAGTGTCATTCAAGTAAATCTAAAAATATCCTACAAATATGTTGCATTTTAGTAGTTTTGATTGATCAGATTATATAAAAATATTATTATTATTTTACATTGACAACAAATTACTGCTACTACTAAGCATGATATAGAGTAAATTTAAAAATAACCGAGTATACAGATGATAACGGCTACTACTACTACTACTACTACTTCTTTGGTGATTTTGATTCTATTTTAATGAATTTTACTGACCACGTAAAACTGCACAATGTTATATACCTTAAAGGGCCCATATTCAGCCATTTTCTTATCTATGTTATAATGTTGTTTCCTCATCAATTCAGGCTCTTGTCTCAAACAGAGAACACTCCGTTCCACCTTGTGATGTCATGTGCACCATACACCTTCACTAGAATAATTTGGATAATTTCAGCCCTGGAACTTCCAATCTCAACGTAAACGAAAAGGTTAAGGGTAGCTTGACATCACAAGGTGTAACAGAGCATTTTGAGCTTGTGAAATGTAGACAGACTAATAATGTAGAATTCCTGTTACATTAATGACATGTGTGAACAAAACACATAGACCTCCCTGATCTGAACCCAAGCGGTGTCCTATTATTGGACTTCTGTCTTAGCCATGGTTTGTCCATAACGAACACCATGTTCGAGCACAAGGGTGTCCATCAGTGCACGTGGCACCAGGACACCCTATGCTGGAGGTCGATGATCGACTTTGTTGTCGTGTCATCTGACTTCCGGCCGCATGTCTTGGACACTCGGGTGAAGAGAGGGGCCGAGCTGTCAACTGACCACCAGCTGGTTGTGAGTTGGGTCCACTGGCAAAGGAGGAAGCCGGAAAGACCTGGCAAACCCAAGTTGCGCCGGCGATCCCCGAACCTGGTGGTGGACACTGGAAGTAAGGGATGCTGTCAGGCTGAAAAAGGAGTCTTATCAGGCCTTGTTGGCTCGTGGGACTCCTGAGGCAGCTGACAGGTACCGGCGGGCCAAGACTGCTGCAGCCCGGGCGGTCACAGAGGCAAAAACTCGGGGTTGGGAGGAGTTCGGAGAGGCCATGGAGGAGGACTATCGGGTGGCCTCAAAGAAATTCTGGCAAACCGTCCAACGCCTCAGGAGGGGAAAGCAGTGCTTCACCAACACTGTTTACAGTGCGGGTGGAGAGCTATTGACCTCAGCTGGGGATGTTGTCAGACGGTGGAAGGAATACTTTGAGGATTTCCTCAATCCCACCGTCACGTCTTCTGAGGAGGAAGCAGAGGCTGGCGACTCAGAGGTGGACTTATTCATAACTCTGGCTTGTCACTGAGGTGGTTGGCAAGCTCCTCGGTGGCAAGGCTCTGGGGGTGGATGAGATCCGTCCTGAGTATCTTAAGTCTCTGGATGTTGTGGGGCTGTCTTGGCTGACACGTCTCTGCAACATTGCATGGCGGTCAGGGACAGTACCTCTCGACTGGCAGACCGGGGTGGTGGTCCCTCTGTTTAAGAAGGGAGACCGGAGGGTGTGATCCAACTACAGGGGAATCACACTCCTCAGCCTCCCCGGTAAGGTCTATTCCAGCGTACTGGAGAAGAGAATCCGACTAATGGTTGAACCTCGGATTCAGGAGGAACAATGTGGTTTTCATCCTGGCTGCAAAACACTGGACTAGCTCTACACTCTCCATCAGGTGCTCAAGGGTTCATGTTAGTTTACCCAACCAGTCCACGTGTTTTGTGGATCTGGATAAGGCATTCGACTGTGTCCCTCGTGGGTTTTGTGGGGACTGCTCTGAGAGTGTGGAGTCCGGGGCTCTTTGCTAAAGGCTGTCCACTCCCTGTATGACCAGAGCAGGAGCTGTGTTTGCTTTACTGGCAGTAAGTCGGACCTGTTTCCTGTGCATGTTGGACTTCACCAGGGATGCCCTTTGTCACCGGTTCTGTTCATTGTATTTATGGACAGAATTTCTAGGTGCAGTCAGGGGCCAGAGGAGATCTGGTTTGGGGACCACAGGATCTCATCTCTGCTGTTTGCAGATGATGTTGTCCTGATGGCTTCATTGGACCGAGACCTCCAACGTGCACTGGGGTGGTTTGCAGCCTAGTGTGAAGCAGCTGGGATGAGGATCAGCTCCTCCAAATCCAAGGCCACGGTTCTTGACCAGAAAAAGGTGGCTTGTCCTCTCTGGGTGGGTGGAGAGTCCCTGCCTCAAGTGGAGGAGTTCAAGTATCTCGCGGTCTTGTTCACGAGTGAGGGGAGGATGGAGCGTGAGATTGACAGGCGGATTGGTGCAGCGTCGGCAGTGATGTGGTCGCTGCATCGGACCGTTATGGTGAGGGAGGGAGCTGAGCCATGAGCCGGTCATGAGCTTTGGGTAATGACTGAAAGGATAAGATCGCCAGCTGAGGTGGCTCGGGCATCTGTTCCGGATGTCTCTCGGCTGGCCTGGGAACACCTTGGGGTCCTCCTGAAGGAGATGGAGGAAGTGTCTGGGGTGAAGGAAGTCTGGGAGTCCCGGCTTATGCTATAGTCACACGGGCGTTTGGCCCGTACGGGCGCTACGGGTTTTGGAGTCGTGTGGGCACGTAGAACGTCATAGACAGAATTGTGCTGTTAAATGCGCATCTTAAGGGGGCCGTAGGTGTGTCTTGCAGTTCCTTTGAGGCTCCCAGGGCTACCTCACGTGGCGTTGGTGAAAATCAAACTAGCGATTGCCATGCGTGTCTTAAGTGTATTGTGAGGTATTCCTATGGGTAACGTAAGTTGCACACACTTATGATGTACGGGTGAGGCTTTCGTACGGTGCCCTTATGCGATACACAAGGCGTTAGTAGGATGCGAGTATAGGTCCCTTACTCACTAGGGCTGCCACGATTAGTCACGATTATGTCGACGAACAAAATCGTCGACAACTAATTTAGTAGTCGACGCATCGTTTTTTTGTTTTTTTTTAAAACTTTGCTTTTCTCTCGAAACTGTGGCTGCAGCTTCCACTGCCGCGTCTGCCTTTCTGTCACATACCACGCACACACACACGTTCGCACATGCGCAGTAGTGGTAATTGGCGTCAGTCCTGATTTCACTGTAAATGATACCATAACAGTAGCATGGCTACCCGGAAACGAAGCTCCAAAGTGTGGGAGCAGTTTAAGAAAAGTGGTGAGAAAAGCGTGCAGTGCAACATTTGCAAAGCTGAACTTGCGTATCATGGTAGCACAACGGCTATGCATGAGCATCTGAAGAGAAAGCATGTCATTGTGGATGATTCTGAAGAGGGTCCGTCGTCTCGGTAAGCAAACCGGCTAGTTAGCTGCCAATATTAGGGTGAACAGTAGGGCTTTGACTCCGAACTTCGTTATTCGAATATAATTCGAATATTTCAAAAAATGGAGATATTCGAACGAACAACAAGGAGCTAGCTGTTTTTTCAGCACTTCTAGTTTATGCAAATTAGCCATGTGGTTTTAAGTTTCACTTCTGTATAACGTAAACAAATGTGCGCAAAGCTGCATTAAACACATTATTATTTGAGTCCTCCTCGTAGGAAATAAAAATCCAAACTTAAATTATCCACCCGCAGAACCAAAAATGCGTCTGCTTCTGTGTTCCGTCATCATTTTATCGCGTGTCTCATCAGTCGTGAAAGCAAATGAATCTGCCCACGTAGCATTAAGCGTTCTGTTTTCTATAGAAACTTTTCTTTTCTTGGATTTATCATCATTGGGCAGAAAATCATACTGCTGATGTAGGTGCCGGTAAGTCCGGGCTGCCAGTGTGTGCGGGTGGCGCACATCGGCGGCTTTGACGCATGTTTTGAGCGACAAAAATATTAAAAACGTTTTATTTAAATGTTACAAGATTACCATTATCTACAATTTTAGATTTACATTTAAAAACGAACAAACTAAAATAAAAATACAATGTAATTAAATACTCATTATTATTTTCCAAAGTCACAGGGAGCCACGACAGAACGATGAAAGAGCCACATGCGGCTCTGGAGCCGCGGGTTACCGACCCCTGGTCTTACTGAAGGCATTTAATGGTCAAAATATTAATACAATATTCGAATATTAATATTAATAAACAAACAAACTTCGAATATGATTTTTGGGCAAAAGTCAAAGCCCTACTTCAAGCAGAAAGCTAATGATCTGATCAGCTGCATGATGGTGCGATAAGCTGTATGTTTTACAGTCAGTTTACGGATCGATTAGTCGACTAATCGAAAAAATAATCGGTGATTAGTCGACTATCAAAATAATCGTTTGTGGCAGCCCTATTACTCACCCCGTGCAAATGCCACATGCGCAGACGTCAATATTAGCCTCCCACACTCTCTCTCTCTCTCTCTCCACTCCTCTCTAACTGGAGGAGTGGCTACAGCAGATACCAGGAAAAACATCAGACATCTCAGTCCAGAAAAGTGCAGTACTAGGAACAGCAAAGATACTGCAACTCTTAAGCTCCCAGGCCTCTGGTAGATGGCCCGAGCTGGATGAGGGTGAGAGAGACCAACCACCGTGGAAGGTGAGGAACACATTTTTTTTTAATATATAGGTACACGATGGTCACTGTATGGATCACATTCGTCCTTCATCAGCCATGGCGGTTCCACCAAGAAGACTGTTACAACTTGTCACGCAAGAGGAGGAGGAAGTAGAAGCAGCTGTAGTGGCTGTGTTGGCCCGCAATCTTATCCAGCAACGAAGGGAGAAAACACAGAGGCGTTGGTGGGTGAAGCCCTGGCTGCAGAGACGTGCAATTCTGGGACAGTATGAGACCCTGTTTCAAGAACTCGATCAGGAATCTAGCACACAAGGGGTGTGTACGGGATATGTAAGTGCCCGTAGGATGCCCGCACAAAATAGCCTCTTATTTCTAAAACTCAGACTGCACGCATGGGGCACGCAAAGGGGCACACAAGGGGCACGCAAGGGACTCGCATTTATCACTTGAAGAGCACGTACGTGTCCCTTGTACAGTCCGCCGGATTTGGTGTGCCCAAAAATTGAAAAATCCGTACGACACACCTGCGGGTCACCTACTTCACCCGTACTGAACCCTTGCGTGTTGTACAAGTGTTCGCTACGATCTAGCGCTCACAGCATGCCCGTAGAAAAAAAGGTGCATGCACATTTTCGTCGTACGGGCTCACCGAGCGGTTTACGGGCTTGCTGTTTCGTGCGGGCCACTTGCGTGCCCCATACGGGTGGAGCCATTTTTCACCCGTAGACCGCCCGTAGCTAGTCGTACGGACAGTTGTGACTAAGCTTTTAGACTGGTGCCCTCGCAACCCAGCCCTGGATAAGCAGAAGAAAATGGATGGATGGACAACTCTGGGTTTTTGAGGCGGTAATAACATTATAACATGGCTTAAAACTCAAAAGTTGTGTAATATAGGAAAATTATTTAGAACAAAGAAAATTAGAAGCTATAGGCCTCTCTTGGAGTCATAAATTTTTCAAAATGAGAACACAGAGTTATACCTACATCACCCGAGATCTAATCAGGCTGCCAATGCTAGCAGAAGGCACTGTACTTTCCCTCCCCCGGTTTGAACAAATATGAAAAGAGCAATTCTCCAAATGGCGATGGTGTGATTGTGCTGCCGAGGTTTGAATACAAAAAAATAAAGTGGGGAACAGGGGGGTTACTGGGGACTTTTCCATGTGACTGACGCTCCAATCAGAAGGGCCTGTCAGGACTGTCCCGCTGACGGATGAGAATCAAAGAGCCGAGCAGAGTGATGGACAGAGGCGGCCAACATAAAGGACACCAAATGGAAATGTGGAGTGGCCGGAGACAAGGAATTTACTATGAGCGCGGATTTAGGCCAAAAACTGGGCTAGAGGAGAAGAGGAAGGCAGCAGAAATGTTTGGGAAATACAGTGCTATGCAAAAAGTTTAAATAAATAGACTACTGTATTATGTAAAAGTTTTATCCCAATACTAACATTTCAAACGTGATTCTGATACTAAGAAGAAATACCGATTCCGATACCACAATGACAATTAAAAATGCTCTTTATTTATACAATAGAATGTGATTTTCAACATTAATTCATAGTACTTTCTTTTCTATTCCTATGTGGTCTTATATCTGTGTAATCCCTCAGTGATCCAGGTAGGTTCCATAGTGGTCCATGGGCGTATGCGGTGCTCTTTTACTTGTTCTGATACAGCTCAAGTTCATTCTAAAACTAGAATGGAAAGGTTTCTGTCATGTTTCCTAGGCCTGTCAAAATAAATAAAATTTGAACTGTGATATATTGCTTAACTAAATACAGATGATAAACAATAATAGTGAAACCTAACCATAAAGCAGAATGAATATACAAAATTGTTAAATAATATGAACTGCAATAAATAAATAACAGAATGCAACTCTTAAAGGTGCAGTGTGTAACTTTGCTGGTAGAGGGTCTGTCACCAGCAAAGCATAACATCTTCTTCATGGAGATGTTATGCGTTCTGGAATGGTTCACAGTATGGCATTATCATACTGTGGACCATTCTAAGCAGAGTAATGAAAAATAAAAAGGTGATGGACCCCCAGCTGAAAAGTTGCACCTTTAAATAATTAGTTTCTGTTTATAATGAGTCATACTAGTTCATGCTTGAACTGTCTACAGCTCAAATCTCTATAATTGTACAGAAAAATAACCAAAAATTATCCACTAATCGAAAGAAAAAGTCCTTATGATAAGTATTAACCCATAAAAATGGTTCCATCTAACATATATTGGACGATAAGGCGATATATTTGCCATGGATCGACACAAAATGAATGGAAAATTATCACATTCAGAGTACACAGGATAAACAATTTAGGAAAACTTCTAACTGCATTTTCTTTCCAGTAAGTTATGAGACTATGATTGTGATGAGATCTGTGATTAATGTAACGCCAAGCTTCAGTTGACAGAGCATTTTTTACTCCCATCGAGGGGCACATTTGAGAGAAAACTGAAACATGAACAGCTAGACTAATACAAGAATCCCATGTATTTGAGAACATGTGTGTAGCGGCCTAAACTACAAAACTGTATTAGAGTTATATGAAAGTAAAGTATTAAAGTTCTTACCGATCCAGCGCATGAGAGAGGTGAGGATCTGAAGATATTTGGTCTTCTGAGCGTTGAAGAAAGTGAAGGGTCCCAACAGCAAAGTGAACACAGCCTGAGGAAAAAATACATAAAAAGAAACATTTAGAAAGAATCAACTTTACCTGCATTAGAGGAGGGCAAATCGCTTTTCTTGGAGCCTAGACAACAAATACATCTTGTATGTATATTATCTTTAAAGATGCACTGTGCAACTTTTCTGGTTGAGAGTCCGCCATCTGCTTGTCTCCATGGTGATGTTATTGATCTGCGTGGGATGTTCCACAGTATGGCATTAAATCAATATATCTTGTCTTTATTCAATTACAGGTGTTTTTATTGTTCAAAACTTTAGCAAAAACATGCATTACTAACAATGGCCAGATCCATTTCTCCACAGATCTGACCTGTAACTTGGCCTGGTGATGTGCCCTGCTTGTCTCCATGGAGATAATTCAATTAAATGCCATACTGTAGAACATTTCAGGAAAAACATGGACAAAAATAAGGATTCAAGCAAGTGGCAGACCTCTTACCAGAACAGTTACACAGTGCACCTTTAAGAGCAAACTAAGGCCATCATAGAAAGTCCTTTTGGGTTTATAGCAATTTTGTGGGCGGATTGGGTTCTATATTATGTCAAAGTAATCACTTGTCATAATATTTTTTTTGTATAATATAAAAATCTTTATAAATAAAATGTACGTGATGTAATGTTGTTACCTCATCAAAAACATACCTGGAGTTGTGTTTCATTCACACGTTCATGTTTGAGTAACCCTGGTTTATTGGTCTATCTACACCTTCAAAGCTTAAAATGCCTGTTCCACCTTGTGATGTCATGTAGTGGTAGTTTTCAAGTTAACAGCTACCTTTTAAGTTTTGTTCAATAGAGATTGGCAATTTCAGGTCTGAATTTGTCCAAGTGTTTCTATTAAAGATGTATGGAGTTTAAAAGAGGAGGAGTACTTCCTGTATTGCCACATGACATCACAAGGTGGAACAGAGTGTTTTCCATCTGAGAAAAGAACTCAGCCTAAATATGTAGGATCTGTCTGTGAAACGTGAGTGAATGAAACAGAACTCCAGATACATTTTTGATGAGGAAACAACATTATACTCTGGGCATGTTTTGTATCATTTGTCACGTTGGAACATCCATTGACATTGCCGAGTCATTTAAACAGTACAATCCCGGGCAGCAGGTCTGACAGTTTCCCCATCATGCATCACTTCCCTGGTCTGATCTCACAGACAGGAAACAGAGAAAAGATTTTCATCTTAACAGCAGCTGCCTCCAGGCTCTCTCTTCATACAACTATTTAGACATTTTACACTGTAACATGGCAGGGAGAAACTCAGTACTACTTTAAATATACAGGGTCAAGTTAAAGGAAAAATACAACATAAATATAGGAAAATCAACTTGTATGTATTGGGACCATGTTATAATTCAGCTGGATTTACATTGTTTCATGCACATTTGAGCAATCTTGTTTTGTACGGCATTCAAAGCTTGAGTGTTCCAAAAAATTCAGTTTGCACCGGTCACCCATCCCCACCCACAGGTTTGTACTTTGCAATTCTGTGAAAAATGAAAAATAGGTGACAATGGTAGAGGTCAAGCAGGAGACAGACTTTTTTTTTGGAAGATTACACTTGAACTTTCTGTTCTTCCCGTCATCTACAGTTGGATTTAGACTGATTGCTTCATACATGTTTGAGTAATCTCGTTTTGTCCAGTCTTCAAGGCTTGAGACTCCAAAAAATTCTGTTTGCACCCATCACCTGTCCTCGCCCATCACTCTGCTACTAATGCTCTACTTTGCAGTTCTGTGAAGAATTAAAAATAGGTGATAATGGTCGAGGTCAAGCAGGCGGCAGACTTTTTTTCTTGTTTGGAAGGTTACACTGGAAGTTTCTGTTCTTTTTTTTTATTTCAAATGTCTACACAATTTAGTTTGTTTAGTTATATATGTTTTTCCTTCATCTATACAGTAGCTGTACTGAGATTGACTGATTTATGCATGTTTTAAGTAATCTTGCTTTGTCCTGTATTCACTTAAGTGCTCAAAAAAATTCTGTTTGCACATAGTATTACCTATCCGCCCACAGCTCTGTACTGTGCAATTCTGTCAAAAAACTCAAAACTAGGTGATAATGATAGGATTCAAAATGTTGCAAAGCCATATTTACAGAAAATAAAGACACCATACATTAGAGAGAGTGGAGTCTTTTTCTTTGGTTTAAACTGTTGTAACTAGATTTTAATTTAAAAGTGTATTGTGTAACTTTTTGGGTAGAGGGTCCGCCACCTGCTTGTCTCCATGGAGATCCACGGTATGACATTAAACACATCTATCTAGGATTTATTCATTACGGGAGTTACTGTTGCTCAAAAATACAATCATTCTCTCTGTGAATAGGAGCGATTCTCCACAGATCTGACCTGTAATGTATCCTATAGTTGTCTCCCTTGGGATAGATAGGTTTAATTTCTGTTATTACTATTTTGCCTTGAATGTTCCACAGTAAGGCATTAAATTTATCTATGTGGCATTTCTTCAATTACAGGTGGTTTATTACTTGTGAAAACATATTCTTGCTATGAGAAGGGGTGCCTCTTCACAGACCTGACTTTTAACTTTGCTTGTCACCCTTGAGATTTGATGCCTTGCTATGGTACATTCCAGGCAAAACTATCACATCTCCACGGAAACAAAACGCTGGCATACCCTGCACTAGAAAAGTTACACCGCGCGCCTTTAAATTGGCTTATGGGTGCAAACTCTTCCCACTGCTTGTATTTTATCTGCTTTGTAGCGTTTTACATTTTATTACCCAATTTAAAAAGCCCTACATAATAATCCATATACCGGACATTAAAAAGTTTGCAAGGGAAGCCCTGATTTAACCTTCGCGTTGGCCTTTTGGAGTTGATTTTTCCTCCGAATGTTTTATGAGAGTAACACGGCACTGAATCCACACTTATACCCCAGCTTGAGTCCGGCCCTAACTTTGTTCTGGACTGCACAGACAGCTGGGCATCAGTGGGAGGGAAGGGCCAGGAATAATCGCCCCTAATTCTGCTGAATAGTGGCTGTGTGGTGTATGTCTATATATTAACTTACTACCATCTGCCTCGGTCTGTTTCGGAGCAGCCCCAGAGCCAGCACATAAATCTACCGTAGCCATCTCCAGCAACGAATGAACCATTATGGAGAAAGATGGGTCTGAAAAGTGAGTAGGATTAATGACTGACAACCCGGGCGCAGTATTTTAGCCCCGAATGGTAGGGCTCAAACGCTTTCACTTTGAGATTTGTTTAAAAAGACATTTGTTCACGTCTGTGGTTAGGAGATTTAGAGGACTTGGAAGTGGAATCAGATGGTTGGAAATGGTTTGTTAAGCAGCTGGTGTGAAGCCAAAGATGAAAACTGAAGGAGCTAATTGGATAAAGATGAGCGGCCTTTAGCATATGTTTAACTACACGAGTCCAAACGGGGCAAAAGGGAAGATGAGTGGAGCTAGCAACGCATAAAAAGACAACTAGGGGGCGATACTGACAAACTGACAAATTTACATGAGAAAAAATTCAGATATATTGATGAATTAATGGGCTAAAAGGTTCTTGCAAATGTCTTGGTTAAAATTCAAATACTGCATAAAATTTAACAAATCTATAAAACTGTTATTATTAAAGGTGCAACTTTGTAACTTTTTTCTGGTGGAGGGTTCTGCCTGTCCCTGAAGATAAAGAATCAACCACAATTTGGCAATTAACTTCTCTATAACCATAAAGATGGACGGCCTTTAGCATATGTTTAACTACTCGAGTCCAAACGGGGCAAAAGGGAAGATGAGTTGAGCTAGCAACGCATTCGAAATTAGATCAGATATAGTGAGCAATTAATAGGTTAAAAGGTTCTTGCCAATGTCTTGGTTGAAATTCAGTCGCACAAAATTTTTATTTACAAATTTGTGAATTTTAAGTCAAATGTAAAAATATATCACATTATTATCAGCATTGGAAGTTTCTGTTTAATTTAACATTTCTACGCAGTTTTATTCATTTTTGGTACAAGGCAGAGGTCTTGAATCTCTTACTTACTTACTTACTGCTGAAGGTATAAATTAAAACACGAAATACATTAAAGAAGATATATTGTTCTTGTGTCTGCTAAAAAGTTATAATCTAAGACACCCATGGATCATTATGTTATAATTTGGACATTTTAAATCACAATATTAATCTAAAATGAAGTCCGCTGATTTCTGCTTTAGAAAACTGTGGTGCCCAATGGGGGCTGGCATCGCTGTAATTCATGCATGCTTAAACATGCATGAATCACTCTGAATATAACTTTGAGAGGATAAATGAGAAGTGGAAACAACTATAATGTAGTTAGTGAAATGTTATTTCAATCTAGCTATCCCTCCTCTGCATTAGCTAGCTCACTAGCTCACTAACTTAGACAAACTTTATTGAACCACAAGGGAAATTATTTGAACACAGTAGCTCACACATCACAATATATTAAGAGAAAAAAAATGTATAAATGGTAATTATAAATTCTAAAAAGGTACTAAAAAATTATATTGTAAAAAATGTTATTAGCAAAAAATACTGTAAAAAATGTATTAATTTATACAGTTAAAACAAGAAATACTGAACAAAAATGTCCTTGTTTGAACACATAGCTACCTCGAGACATTAACTAAACAGTCTAGCAAATGGGAAACATGATGTTGAATGGCACCATGACACTCTCTGATGCATTTATTCATTTAATATTTTGCTTTGTCCCGGTTTCATCCATCTCCTCTCTCATATTCAGTTCTCTTGTTTTTCTTTGCAGACAGAAAGTGCAGACGTTTTACGCTCGGTTTCATAAATGTCACAACAAAGTAGAACAAATGCTTCCAGGACAAGAGAGCGCTGATGATTCAAGTACGGACCAGCGCCTTCCTCCTTTATGGGTTAAAATGCACCAGGCTCTGGGATGGAGGAAAACACTATAAAGATTCTCGTCTGAAAGGGAAGAGGTGTCAAACTGTCAATAAGAGAACCACCCACAAAACTGAGTAAAGTCTCCTCCACAACTGGGGCTGCATCCAAGAATCGTAAATAAATTAATCTTGTGAAAGACCTGTGAGTATGAGAACAGTTTTTTTGTGTTTTTGTTTTTTGACCCAATTGATGTAATTACAGCTCTGTATACCAGATAATGATTATTACATTACCACATTATCTGAGGATTATTTCAATAGTCAAAGAGTCAAAGAATCTATGAAATTGTATCAGACATTCATTTAAGAAAACAAATATGAAGACAAATATGCATGATAATTACCTGACATTGTTACCTTATTTTTTTGCGTGCTCTGGTATATAAAGTACCTCGAAGTGTCAAAAAAACACTGTATAATTTTGATTAATATTTAAATGTGAGGGGAAAAGTCTTGCCCAAGGACACAACAACACTTTGAGACAGTTTGAACTGGCAGAAACTCAATCCACTGCAAATCGGTCACAGGTCAAAATCTGCCCCAGTGCTACCAGCACTGGTGAGTGTGATTTTATCTGGTGACCCTCTCGTTTGTCGACCTATTCTTAACCCATTACGCCACCATCACACCAAGCCCAGGCATACGTAGGGTGGGTGATGAGGCCAAAAACAGCTATTGATTTTCTTTTGATTAACCAGATAATGATCAGATAATTAAACATTGATTCCATATTTTGTGCAGTCCATCAGAAATGTAATAAAACATGCCGCTAAATGTCTGGATCAAGTAAGTGAATGGGCTAATCTCCCAATATATATAATCTCCTATGCAGATATGATATTATTAAAAGGTCCTATATTACACAACACTGACTCCAGTGAGCTTTAAGCCATGTTACAATGCTGTCACCCACTCAAGAACAGACCTGGAGTTATGTTTTGTTTCATTCATACGTTTTATTATTAGTCTACATCTCCAAAGCTCAAAATGCTCTGTTCCACCTTGTGATGTCATGTTGTGGTAGTTTTCAAGGTAAGAGCTACCTTTTACCTTTTGTTCAGAAGAGAGTGGCAATTCCAGGGCTGAAATTATCCAAATGATTCTAGTGAATAAGTTTAAAAACACAGTGGAGCACTTCTTGTATTACCACATGACATCACAAGGTGGAACAGAGTCAAAATATGCAGGATTTGTTAGTTAATTAAACATGTGAATGAAACAACTCCAGGTATGTTTTTAATGAGAAAACAACATTATAACATCAGTCAGAAAATAACATAACATGGGCGCAACCTTGATCTTAAAATACCAAAAATGTTTAATATACTGTAAAAAAAAAAAGAGCTTCTCCAGCGAGCTATAATTTGAGTGGAAAAGCTTAAAACGGCTTAGATACGGTGAATGCCCACAATGAAACACCAATGCCCCCAATCGGTATCTACCAATCACTGCTCCCGTCTTTAAACCCCATTTATTCAGACGATAAAAACGGAAAATTAATAATAGATTGAGATGGGATTAATATGGACATGTGTGGCTTTGCAAATGTATGCCTCCCATTTATTTAATTAACGTGACATATTTTTCTGTTTGGTTACAAAAGGTCAAACACATGCACAGATGCTATATGTTTTGTAGATATAGGATTTGAATGGGGAAAAGGGCCTTAAATCCATGTGGTAGCCTGGACAGAGATAATCCTGTCACAGTAGAACACACATGAGGAGATTTGTGTAAAAAATAAGCTGCAACAGATATTTACATGAAGCAATGGATGCCACTGGAAAGATTAGTTAAACTAGTAGGACGGGGTTTCTCAAACTGTGGTGCGTTAACCAAATGTAAGCTCCTTCAGATGGTACGGACAGATCTTCAGTTATGCATAGCACTAGTCACGAAGCTTCACAACAGCGGAACAAGCCGGAAAATCAAACATCCAGTTGAGAGAAAAGAACAGACATCTTCCCTGTCTGCAAATGCACAAAGCTCTTACCTCCTGCACATTTTTCACAAACAAAATTGTCCGTATTGACACTAAAATTGGCTGAAATATGTCTGCCGGCAATTTCAAAAATCGATTTGTTGCAATTAATAGATTAACTCATTTCCTGCCCTACAGTCAATATTTTTGCATTGTAACTGTTTCCCCTAAAACTGGGAAATGGACTAACTTATTCCAATCACTTTACCGTTCTAGACAGGAAATCTTCCTGGCTGCTGTGGTGAGAAAGATATAATATAATATTAACTAATTTATTAAGGCACTCATCATGATCACTTCCCAAATTTGGAGGTAATCCATTTCTATTGACACAACTGCCCTGGAATAGATTAACTGAAGAAAAAATACACAATGGATTTAAACAACACATTTTCAGGAGCCTGTGATCTATAAGAGCGTGCATGGTCCTGTTTACGAGTTTGACTTTCAACAAAAAGGTGAGAGTGACTAACTGAAAAACTTTTGCCTAATACTGGCTAGTTTGTGACTGTAATATTATTTGAGAGGGACTTGTTTAACAGCACAAATCATCAGTTCATTTGTCGTAGTTCCAATCAAATCAGCTATAAATCTATAGCTTCAGACAGAGCAGTGCTTTCAGTTAGCTTTAAACCCTCCAGGGAATGTTGGTAATTTGTAGAAAATAAACAGGACTGAACTACCCTCCTTCACAAACACCCTGAAAACTGCTCACATTTGGCCGCATAATTAAATGTCTGTGATGTGACAAGCAAAATTGACTAAAAACCACAAAGAAAGCAAAGAAAAAATGTGTTATGAAACTTAGATTCTGGTGTCAATTTGTCCTTTTTACACTTACACAACTTCTTACAAAATCACTCTGAAAACCGCCATCTTGTTAACAACATAAAAAGTTGAACCTCAAACGCCTTCATTCAGTCCTTCAGTCATCATTGAAGACTCCTTCCATCTGCCTCCAGTAAAAAGACATCTACAACACCATGCACCATTTAACTTTAATTAAGAGCCGAGTGTATAAAATGTAACGTATGACGACAGTGGAGTTTGCACACAGAGAGATGGGACTGAGGTAAGCAATGAGCCAGAGCTGGTCCCTCATTAACACCCATACAAATTAATCAGGAGAAAACCAACTACGTACAGCTGGAGATGGATAGACCTTCAATAATGGAGTGAATGATCCAGAAGAAGCTCCCTCAATATTCAGCTTTTAAAGAGACTAAAGGTTAAACTGTTTGGCAATTTGGTAATGGTTTAATTTTTAAGATTTTTATGAGCACACGTTATTTGTACCTTTAAAGGGGCATTATGTAACTTTTTGGTTGAGTGTTCATCAAGCGCTTGTTTCTATGGATATGCCATTATTCTTCCATGACTTTTAAACAGCTTTTACGTGTATTCAATTACAGGTGGTTTTATAGCTCAAAAATGCCTAGAAAAAACAGGCATTCTGACTGTGAGTGGGGTCGCCTCTCCACAGATCTGACCTGCAACCTGGTCTCCATGAGGACAGAAAGATTCAATACCATACTGTGAAATATTCCAGACAAAGCAATAACATCTTCATTGAGAAAAGCATTTTGACAGATCTTCCACCAGAAAAGTTACACAACGCTCCTTTAAATATGCTCTTGAGTACCTTTGCTTTGGTATCATTTTTAGAACTTATAATAATGACTACGTATTGGACAAGACTTTATTTTCCAGTTTTGGCACTCCCCATACTAGAACATAGTGTAGAGCGCCATCTATTGGCCGGAGAAGGAACTTTACCATGGGGAAAAAAATTATCTTAGCTAATAAAGAACATGCCCTGACATGTTATTGTAAACATGCAGTTGTATTAAACATGATTCTGTGAACAAGTCTGGCAATGATTTATGGACATTAAAACTGAACAGGAGCTTTACCTGAGACGCAACAATCCAGGTAAAATTCAAACCATGTATCTTTAAGGCTTAGAGGCAAAGGACATTTTACAGAGGATTACTCAAACCAGCATAAATGAAGCAAAATATGACTCGAGGTATGTTTCTGATGAATGAATAGTGTTATAAAAAGGGTTAAACACTGGTCAAATGTATCCGGTAAACTAACTGTGAAGGTAACTTTGTGGCTTGTTGAAATTCGCCCTCTGCACTGCCCCATCCTTCAACGTCACCGGGGCAACGAGTTAGGAGCAGTGAGTAACCGCAGTGCACTGACTGGGGACCCATTCCCAGATCTTGAATTAGTATTGGTCAGGACTAGGGCTGACAAACAAAATATCAATGGATACTAAAACTTATAGCAAAAAACTAATTTAAGCAGGTATGAATATTGAGAAAAACAAAGAAACAAACAGAAAGGCAGAGAATTTAACCCCAGGACCTTTTTGCTGGGAGGTAAAAGTGACAGCAACTCAGCGATTTTGCTAACAAATCATTTGGGTTTAGTGTTGTCATTATACTAACAGTTCAACCTCGATTTCTATACTAAAGAATAGACTCGATACTTGATACTAGATACCAATTTTGATACCAAAATGTTAATTTTAAAGGCTGTTTCTTAGACAATATTGTGATTTTCAACACAAAATAACAGTATTTCTTTATTATACGATGTGGTCTTACACTTCTGATAAAACTCAAGATGTGGCTTTTCAGGAAAGGTCCTAATTATTCAGTTATTTCAGTTCAGTTACTAGTTTTAGTATTGATTAGTATCTGATTTCCGATACTTTTGACAACCTTATTTGGATAACTCATTTACCGTAATTGTTTTTTTTTTTTTTTTTTTTTTAATTCTCAGCCCGTACGTGACTACAATTATTCAGGTTTACACGAATACATTGACCAAAACATAAAAAGCTTATTGTAATATTCTTTAGACTTGACTTTTTTTTTTTTTTTTTTTTTTTTTTAGATAAATTGTGCTCATTTAACACCATTTTAGCTCAATTTTGTGGCACACTGCAGGCCAACTCCAGCCCACTGACTTTACACCAGGCATTGATGTATTAGCGGTTAGCGTGTGGAGTTATGGGTCTATTTATCGCTGCATGCTGATGACACATATGATGAAGCACAGCAGGGAGCATGACCGCGATGCTATACAAAAAAAAAAGGAAAAGAATAATGTAAAACCAGTCGTAAAGGCCCAGGAGATACGTACAAACTCCTATGATGGAAATAACATCAAATGATTCAGTGACCACAAGACAGCAACTAAACAGGAAAGGCCCGAGGGAGAGAGCCAAATTCAAAACGTCAAAATGTGTTTGTCATTGCAAGGCATGTAGTGGGCAGCTATATTTATCACATAAGAGCGTATAAAGGAGGCAATCATTGAACGCATAAAAAAATCCTGGTTTAGTCCTGATTTAGAAGTCTTGGTTTAGTAGTCTTGGTTTAATAATCTTTATTTTGTCTTGGTTTAGTAGTATTGGTTTAGTATTGGTTTAGTCTTGGTTTAGCCTTGGTTTAGTCCCAGTTTAGTAGTCTTGGTGCAGTCTTGGTTTAGTAGTATTGGTGTAGTCTTGGTTTAGTCTTGGTTTAGTCCTGGTTTACTCTTGGTTTAGTCCTGGTTCAATCTTGGTTTAGTCTTGGTTTAGTTCCGGTTTTGTCATGGTTTAGTCGTCTTGGTGTAGTCTTGGTTTGGTCCTGGTTTAGTCTTGGTTTAGTCTTTGTTTAGTCCCGGTTTAGTAGTCTTGGTGCAGTCTTGGTTTAATAGTATTGGTGTAGTCTTGGTTTAGTCCTGGTTTAGTCCTGGTTTAATCTTGGTTTAATCCTGGTTTAGTAGTCTTGGTGCAGTCTTGGTTTAGTAATATTGGTGTTGGCTTGATTCAGTCCTGGTTTAGTCTTGGTTTAGTTCTGGTTTAGTCATGATTTAGTCCTCTTGGTGTAGTCTTAGTTTGGTCCTGGTTTAGTCCTGGTTTAGTCCTGGTTTAGTCCCGGTTTAGTAGTCTTGGTGCAGTCTTGGTTTAGTAATATTGGTGTAGTCTTGGTTTAGTCCTGGTTAAGTCTTGGTTTAGTCCTGGTTTAGTAGTCTTGGTTTAGTCCTGGTTTAGTAGTCTTGGTTTAGTCCTGGTTTAGTAGTCTTGGTTTAGTCCTGTTTCGGTTTGGGTTTATTCCATTTTTAGTACTTTCTTAGTCCTGATTTAGTCCAGCTTTAGTCCTGCTTTCGTCAGACTTTCAGTCCTAAATATGAATGTGCAAAAAGTGTAATTATTGAGGAGCAACATTTACTCATCAAAAACATACCCAGAATTCACACATTGGTTAATTCACACACACTCTCAAACAACACAATGATGACTAAAGGACTGAAAACGCTCTGTTCCACCTTGTGAAGTCATGTGGTAATACAGGAAGTGCCCCAGGGTGTTTTGAACTCCATTTGGATTATTTCAGATCTGGAATTTCCAATCTGTACTGAACAAAAGGTAAAATGTAGCTGTTAACTTGAAAAGTACTGCTTCATTTTTAGCTTTGGAGATGTGCACAGCCTAATAAATCAGGATTTTTCACATTATGACATGGCTGAAAGCTCATAATAGTAAATTATGTGTAGTATGGGTCCTTTAATGATAAACAGTTCCTTTTTTTTTAATTGAGACTCAATCTTCTATCAATAAAAGCATGTGGTTTAAAAACTTTCACATCTCTTGTTGCTAACTCTCCACCTGTTGCCACTGTTTTCCAACCCAAAAGTCATTTATGTTGCATATTGAAAGAAAAGGTCAACTCATACATCAAAATGAACAGCAATAAGAACGTACTGGCTCCAGCCCGGGTGACTTTGAAGCCGCTACTGCTATTTCAAGACACCCCACTAATTACAAGAACGCAATATGGGTTTCTTCTCTTCAAAAAAAAAAAAAAAAAAAAAACATGGTGCAGGTTAAATTACGAACAGAGAAGATTTATGACAGGGCAGGGACAGCGATGAAGAGCTATAATATGCCTTGGGTTTAATGGGACAAAGGTGATTTTGCTTCAAACTATTGTAAAAGTGAGCTATTGGGCAAAACGGGGTGACGGTGGTAAATGGGGAGATAAAGAAATCAATCAGGCTTTTGTGATTTTGTTGAGATTCAGAATGTAATTAAAAAGAGAGCAATGGATCTAGGTTTTCGGCAGAGGGCACCGGAGGTCAGTGTGTTTTAAGAGCTGGTCCCAAAAGACGGACCACAAAAACTGCATTAGCTGGACTGAAGAACAAGGAACAAGACCCTACAGAGACATGGGTAAGAGAATAGGTAGTTTCCCACAAACATGGCATTTCGAAAACAACATGGTCAACAAACATCAGAAATACTAAATATAAGTAAGGTGCAAGAAAAGCATGTCATAATTCTGGTGGGGGGTTCAGCTATCTGCTTGTCTCCATGGAGTTGTAATAGCTTTGTCTGGAATATTCCACAAAATGGCATTAAATGACTATAGCATTTATTTAGTTACGTGTTTTTATTGCTCAAAAACATATGTATTTTGGAAGTGAGCTGGGTGACCTCTCCACAGATCTGATGTGTAACTTGGCCTGCTTGTCACCATACCTCCTTGCCAAAGCCTGATCTTATAAGATCTCAGAGGCAAAACTGGTTGTGGTGTCCTTAGGCAAGACACTTCAAATTGACTGTAAAGTGATTTTCTTTTTTTCTTTTTTTCATTTTCAGGACAGCACTATATAAATCAGATTTTTTTTTTTTTTTTTTTTTTTAATTATCATCATGATAGATACCAAACTTTGGAACATTCAAGGCAAAGCAATAACATCTCCATGGAGACAAGCAACACCCTCCTTGAAAAGTTATACAGTTATACCTTTACACCTTTATAGGTTATCCAGAAATGTATATTATATTGAAGTTTCAGTCATTTAGTTTTATCAGTTTTAGGACCTCCAGTGTTTCCTCTGTAGGAGCCCTCTGCACCATGAGCTGTGTGCCGTCTCCACATTTATTTAAATTGTCTGTGTAAAGCACTTAGGGCTACATGCAATGTGTGAAAACCGCTTTATACATAAAGTTTGATTTGATTTACAATATAATGCAATTTCATCCAAGACTTAGCACCTCCGTTCTCAGTCTAACCCATGAACAGTATATCGTATTACACAAAGGCTGTCTGAATCTTAAACAGGTCCATGAGCCTCTGTAGGACTGTGGAGTCATTAGAGTCCACCACAAGCATCGTCCTTGGACCCACTGACCCTCGGCTGAACGAAAGCTTTAGTCCAGAAACATGCGTGGCAGCTCCAACCTGCCTCCTATCTGTTCATTACACGGCTCTTTTATCGCACTTCAGGAGCACATTTGGACCATGCACATTCACACCGCGCCATTTCAGACTAAAATCACCATTTACCAGTCTGCGATAAGGGCATTCAGACTTGGACTTGTAGAAGGGTGGACTCTGTGAAGGACATTACAAAGGCTGATCATTATAAAGCACTTCATTCAATTATTCAAAGACTAAACGTTTTAACCCTTCAGTAGTTTCTGAGGAGCAAAGTTAAGCTATGCATACAAGTAACTTAGATTAATTTAAAAATGTTTAATATAGTTTTCGTTTGTGAAAAGAGCTAGTAATAGTAGCGCCCAAAATTGTATTCTTCAACTCACTCTTCTTTCCATTTCAGACATTGTAGGTAACATAGGTCGACATGGGTAAAGGTGGCTTTTGTGCTACTGAAAGTAAAAAAAAATACAATAAAATAGATAAAATAATAAAATTATACAGGTCCAAATGTTACGACTTATATTTTGCACAAATAAATACAATTTAGTTAAGATAAGCCAAGGTATAACATTTGTATGTTTAGAATTGCATTGTTTGTAGCATAAATTGTTAAAATAAAATAAAATAAAATGAATAATTTGAGCAAAAGATTCCAGATTTATAGGTGCACCATATATTTGATGGGAGGGTAATGTCAAGGTAGGGGTCTGCCGTCTGCTTGTCTCCATGTATTCAGTCTCCATTGTAGTCACTTCTTCATAGACCTGACCTGTAACTTTGCCTGGTTGCGTTACACCATCTTTTCCATGCAATAGAAAAGTTTAATGTCATTCTGTGAAACATTCTCCATGGTGAAGCCAGTGGTGGCCTCTGCACCAGAAAAGTGACAGAGTGCACTTTTTTTTTTTTTTAAACAACTTTTTGTCCATATTTGGAAACCAGCATTAGCAGAGGGCACTGTATTTTAGTCCCTCTCCTTGCATCCTTCACTGCCTCCCCTCCTCTGTCTGGAGTGGACACCCTGCCTGTGGATCTCAGTCGTAACAGCGCCCCCCGCAGTGATAATCTGCAATAAGCCATCTGCACGGCCCCTCGCTGCTTCTCACGCTCCGGCACCAAAGCTGACAGAGAGAACATCAAATATAAAACAGAGCACAAATCAGGACCAAGGGGCTCAGCTGTTTTTTTTTTTTTTTACTACTTTAACTATGAGAAAGTCCACGGCGTAATGTATTGTTTTGACCGGTGATTATATAAACGAAGGTGGGGATGTAAAGGGAGTTTGAGCATCTTTATAATGTTCAAACTTCAAATTCTACTGACAAAAAAATTGACTTTTTAAAGGTGCATTGTGTAACTTCTCTGGTGGAGGGTACATCAAATTCTTTTCTCCATGGAGAGGTTATTGCTTTGTCTGAAATGTTTCACAGTATAGCATTAAACTTTTCTATCTTTATCGAGACCAAACCAGACCAACCAAGTTACGGGGCCGATCTGTGTGGAGGCGAGCCCAGAATGCCTGTTTTTCTAGGTATTTTTGAGCTATAAACCCACCTGTAATTGAATAAATGTAAGGCAGAGCTGTTTAATGTCATACTGTGGAACATTACAGGCAGAGCAGTGACATATCCATAGAAACAAGCAGATGATGGACCCCCAACTAAAAAGTTACATAGTGCACCTTTAACTACTAATATTTACTTAAAACAATACTGTTATTAGCTCCATTTAGAACCAGCATTTCAAATCCTTTCTGAACATAATTCCTGGTACTTTCAGATCAGTACAAAGTCGAAGAAAGTTAAAGCCACAGTATGTGACCTTTTAGTCAAATCGATTACATTTAAATTATTAAATGATAGTAAAAATGCCAGAACTGTTTTGGGACAAAGGTCAGCCTTCCAACCCTTCACTTGGCAGGAGAAACACTTCTGAGTGACTCATAACAGTGGCGCTAGTCACTCTCTCTGGCTGAAGAGCCAAAACAGAAATGAAACACAAAAGTTGATTTAATTCTCATACTAATTTTATTCTTAAGTAAAGAAAATATGCACACAGTACAACAACACAAAAATACACTGAAAGCTCTATAGCCTCCATAGTCAACTAAATAAACAACCATACATACATCACACATTTTTTTTTTTAGATATATGTTAAGTATATTGATACAATAATCTCAAATGTGTAGAAACTCACAACATAGATAACTATTTATGCAATTTCTGGCCAAGTACTGTCTCAGTGTCAAGAGGAGTAGAAAAGTAATGTAGAATAGTATCCAAACCTTAATATTGTTGAACCAATCAATTGTATTACCGTGACCCTAACAGCGGGAAGTACAAACAAAATTATATCGTTCTCCAAGATTGTTTTTGACCCACTTCTCATTATTTTTCTGCATCGCTCCAGCCAAATCACAACCGTGGCGTTGCTTCCAGTTTTCCCAGTTTTCGTTGTCAGATGAGACCCAGTGACCATTGACCCAGAGCCATTCCTCGAAAAAGCAAGAGTAGAGCAGTCCCACCCAAACAAACTCTGTGTCGGCCATATTTGCTTTCTTTTCGGCCATTCTCTGCTGATGCTCGTCTGTCATCATGGCCAGATCACCGTGGTTTCTCCTGCAGTAAACCAGAGCCTCCTCCCAGGTCATATTCTCTTTGACCAAGACCATGTCATCTGTAACATTAATATATGGGTAAATTTAGAACCAAGCAGAAACTCTGGCTTCTGTGTGTGTCTTAAAACTACTTAAGAGTTAATTCATTATGAGATGGTTTAAGAAGTTTTTTTGTAGAGCCATTTGTCCATCAGCCAGATGTTTAGCACCTCAGTCTCCTAACGCCACTGTATTCTTGGGCAAAATACTTCACCTCCCTGGTATCTCTGTGCACTAGTGTGAGATTATGCAAATGATGGAGAAAGCAGCAAATTAAAATCAATTTAAAGTAGAAGACAGAAAACTTACCATCATAGCAAATGAAGGGCTGAGTTTTAGAACAATTCTCCCTCTTTAAACTGTTGTTATCATCAAGATTCGCACAATATGAACCACAGAAATCTTCCGACCGCTCAGTAGGGGATCTGAACAAACCAATCCACCACTGAAGGTATTGACTTTGTTCTGTCTTATCCTTATCCTTGTCTTCGCAATGACTTTGGTTTACCAGGTCCAACCCACTGACCAGGGTCTTTCCCCGATTTTTGCAGTAGCGCAGAGCCTGGCACCAAGTCTTCTCTTCATCCATTGCTTTACATTTCTTATTGTTTGACTTGCCCTGATTTTCTATATAATGAAGATAACCAAAAGGCAAACGTTTAGAGCGCTCAAAAACAAGTATATATTTGGCTACAAAAGAAGGATAAAGGATTTTCTTACCACAACACATAAAACGGCTTTTTTCTTCACAGGATCCATTGTGCCAGGACAATTTATCAACATTGTGGTCATGATGGCACGTAACATATGCACAGTTTCCATCACTTTGTTCTCCATTTTTTTCCCACTTTATTTCACTTTGACTGTAGGTGTATTGCGAATCAATCCAGTGCCATTGTGCATTGCTTTCTTCAGTGGAGTTCAGGAGTCTAACCCAGGCACCTGCACAGCCATCATCTCTCGGGCAGACAGAACTCACATTGTTCTGGTCATTCACTGTGGCCAGGTCTGTGTAGTTTTCTGTGCAGAAATCTTGGGCTTCAAACCAGGTTTTGGTCTCATTAATAAAGTGGTACACACGTTGGTGACCCACCAAGAGGGAACAGAAACCTAAAAACAAACATTAGGAGTTATAAATTTTAAACTTTTAATTATTATCCTGGGTAACACTTAATAACTACATATTAACTACCCTAGTATTTCCATGTATTTATTTGTGTAAATTTTTCTCTATTAATTGGAATTGTATTATCAAACGAGGTGTCCCACATTATCAAATTTCCAAGAAAATTTTGGTGAAGGCATAAAAAAAGACAAAAAGTTATGCCATTCATTTAACTATTTTGACATCCTCAGTTGTTTGTGATCTAGTTAGAAAACATGTTAAGGATTCCAGAAGAGTATAATAAGTCTATATAGGTGACTGGAAAGTTCTAATAAAACGATGTCAAAGTCAAATTTTCAAAAAGTGTCCCAGATTATCCAAATTCTCCCTACATTTCAATTAGACTTAATAAAGCACAAACAAAAACATAAATCATAATAACAATACTTCAAGTTCAAGGGTAGTAAGACTTAATCATTTTTAATAAACGATTTGTGAATTATGAATTGTTTATTCATGCTTTATCAGAATATGGACACCGATAGAAATGTTGAAGTTCAACATTTGTGAATTTACCTTTTGGATATTTCATGGCAAAGTACAATGAGATCAATAGGAAAAACTGGCTCTTGCCTCCCATCTGGAAGTTTGACATCATCACATTCTAGAATCTGAAAACTACTAATTCCAAAATAGACAACTCACTGGTCATAACAAGCAGCAGCAAAGTCTGATGCATCTTGACCTGAAAACATAATTAACATACACATTTTTGGTCTGGAGTTGGGCATGGAAGAGGACATAATTCTACTTCATTCCTGCTTTAATTATGGTTTTCTCTTTATAATGAAAGGTCCCTGAGTCATCCAAGAAAGTCAATGCAGAAGAGTATTATAGTATCATTTTTATAATATCAATTGCATGTGTATAACTCTTTTATACATACCCATTACCTTAGCTGGTTATAGCTTCGGAAGCCTACTTAGAAGTACTTGAAAGGTTCATGTTGAGGTGGTGACTGAAATGTTTGAGAATATCCTATTAAAAACCTGAAATTATTCAACGCTTTAATATGGCTAAAAAACGTTCTCTAAAATCTTCTCAAAAAGCTTTCTAACAACATGACATTATTTCCACTATTGTGTTGAAAAAGTTAACAGGGGAACTTTAAAGAATGAAAGAATCATTATTTTATTCACAGATTTTCACTGAACTCATGCCGTTCCTGTTCTAGTCCGTTGGTCTAGTATAGGTTTAGTTCTGGCTTTAGTCCCAGTTTAGAAGCAGTTTTAACATACTTGAGTCAACATTTGAATGCACCTTTTAACCAACTTATTGGCTATAATTACGGATAAGTAATTTTGAAGATGCATCATTGTTTTATAATTGTATTATTTATTTTATTTAACTGAAGTGCACAGATTATAGATCTCAAAGAGATCAGATGCTCTGCTTTAGATTTAACTACAAGCTACTTTCCGTCTGCCATTCTTGGGGAGGCCAAGCCAGAAGACATCAAACAGCCTACTTACATAAAAGTAAATAAAAACTATATCAACATTTTGTCAGTAGCAATGCCTCCTGATAATTACAACTATCTATTTAATCATGTGGTATTTAAAATAGTGAAAATGCATTAATATTACTAGCCAATAAAATTCAAAAGCTTAAAATTCACAATTATCTTAAAATACACAAAACCCTAACATTATCCTCTAAATCAAGGGTCTCCAACCTGTAGCACAGGAGCTAGCAGTAGCTCTCCACCCCCTTCAAAGTAGCTTGCCAAGGGATTTCTGAATTATACGTATTGTTCTGAAGTAAAATGTGATTAATTAACACTGTAAATGTGTCATTTGTGTACCAATAAAGGGGTAATGGTCCATGTTATTTAGTTCATGGACATTGCAGATTAATTAATATTTCTGAAAATATACCATAATTGGCCAAAGAGGCCATTTTTCATCTGTAGTGACAGAAGTTGTCAGCCTAAAAACAAAAAAGCATAAATTTATTTAAATTATAAGCATCTAACTGTACCCCATTCAAGGCTTACTGTGGCTCAATTTCTTGTGACCTCTAAAATTAGTAACTCTCTGCCATTTTCATTTTGTAAAGGAGTGCACCAGAGGAAAAAGGCTGGAGACCCTAAATTGTACAGTTAATTAAATTCATTGTTGAATTTGGAAAGATGCTCACCTGTTTTAGTGATGCTTCTCTTTGCAGCTCTGGAGTTGACTTGCTTTCAGTGTCTCAGTTATAACATGATAACAGACTGTAACAGACTCCTCTTTGAAAATATGAAAATTCAGATATTGCGTGATAAGATCTCCATGAACAAATATCCAAATAGTCATTTTTACTTCCTTCTGGTACATAACAGTGAGCTATCTTATATTTCAAAACTTGATCAGGTTTAAGGAAATGAGTGGATTTTCATAGCTATGTAAAAAAAATTCAAATGTAAATATGATTACGAAAACACGAATTAGAAATGGACAAGATACATCACCCAAACACAGATACAAAATTATTGCTGAATAATATTCATTAGCAAAATATTAACAAGCAAAATTAAACTGCTCAGAGTATGTGCCAATAGCCTCCACACGACTGCTCCTCATTACTGTTTTGTCTGTTCTGTTGTTGTTTTAGTGTTACTTTATTGTGAAGCGTTTTTGTGTTACCATGAAAAGTGCTATATAAAACTAATGTATTATTATTATTATTATTAGTATCAAAATTATTGTAAGACATCTGAGCAATCTGTGCTTCTGTCAGAGAAAATATCTAAAATAACTAAGCAAGCAGTAAACTTCACCTCTTTATTCCTTAGTATTGAAATACTGAGTAACTACAATAGAGTCAATATTCAATAGAGATTCCGATACCACGATAATAAAAAAAATACCCATTATTTAATCAACAGAATGTGATTTTCAACATTAAGTCATAGTACTGTAGCCACAGCTGCCGAGGGGCAGAATGACGCAAGCAAGGCTGCCAAACTGCCCCATCAGCCCTTCCAACCACCAACTACACACTACATTCATACTAGGCAATATGGGTTAAGTGTCTTGCCTAAGGAAACAATGCCACAACTTGGTCTGAGCGGCAATCATTCCTCCGACCTTCAGGTTGAGGATCACTGCTCTAACTACTGAGCCATGTCTTATACTTGTTCTAATACAGCTCAAGCTCATTTTAAAGCTACTTAGGAAAGGTTCATTTCTGTCCTGTGAATGAGACTTTTTCAGTATCGATACCTGCTTAAATGAGTATCTAGTTTGAGATACTAAAACTAGATACTAAAACTAGTATCAATTAGTATCTGACTGCCAATACTTATGAGAATAGTACTTTCTAGACCGAGCATCCAGCAAAACTGCATCCTTTGGTTAAACTGACACTTAAATCAACTGCAGTTTGTCTGGTAAAACTATTTTAAATGAGTTGCCAAAACCTAAACAAATTGAGTTGTAAGAAACCTATTACTTTACTGAACTACAGCCAACCAACTTTGTGCAAGCGTATATTTTACTCAATGAGTTTTAATGAACTGCCACTTCATTCAAACAAGTGTGAAAACTATATGCATTTAAATACGTCTTACATCAAGGTCACTGCTTCTCCCAGTGGAATAAATCTTCATTAATTAACCAATCAGCTCGCAGGCTACTTTACAATCTCTGGACGACTTGTACTTGAAGTTGCATATAATACTAGACAGGCCATAATTGAAACATCTGCATGAAGTTAAGTGGTGAACATTGCAGAGTAAGCAGTAATAGCCTCTAGCCTATAAACACCATTGATTTTACATCAGTTTGCACACAGCAGGAGAGAAAAAGGCTACTGCTTCTGCTAATGCGGTTGGATCGTGGTTTGGTGGCGACAAAACCGCCCAAAGCAAAAAAGAAAAAAAAAATATTTGAAAACGAAGTCCATGGGGAACAGAAGGGGGCAGCATAGTTTAATTGAGGTCTGTCTGAACGCGGTAAGAGCTGTGAATGGACTAAAAAAAGAGAAGAAGAGAGGGAAGAAAAACAAACTGTTGATAATTTGTTCAATCAAAGTGGAGTCAAAAAGGGCGAAATCGAGCCTAGAGGGATTATCGCGCAACAATTATGAGGTTCAGGTTAACACAGGGGAAATATTAGAAGAAATAAGATTATAAAGTGTCAGGGAATGAATAGGACTGCAGAAAGAGAGGAGCTAAATGAAAATAAAAGACAACATTCAAGACAAAACCAAAGCAAAACCAGGGCTGCACCAGGATTAAATCAGGACTAAACCTGATATAAGGTCTCTATAGTGTCTATTAAAGCAACCATCTGTAAGTTTACTGATTTTTTTTACCAATGAATAACAGATGTGAAACTTGTTCCCCTGACCCCTCACCCGGCCTTTAGACTGTATATGTAAATGGACATAGCTAAGCGAAGCATGAAGTGGGCATGGGTGCGCTTCTGGCTCCATTGACTCTGGCTCCAATTCACTTTGTATTGAAAAAAATGTTGCCCCTCTTTCTGTAACTGCTGCTATCAGGCTCCTCATTTTGGTCTTAAAATGTTCGTATTAACCCGCGCTACACGATCCAGGTGTTTTTATTGCGCCATTTTGTCTGTAAATCAATTCCTATTCCTAATATGGAACTTGGTTCCAAATATGCCCCATAACTGCAAACCTTGCAAGTTAATTTGATTTTTTCTACTAGTAGATGGCATGAGTCCTGTTCCGCCCTCCCCTCACCTCGTCTTTGTTCAGACCCACCTGTGCTCTCTGGTCTTCTGTCAGGCCAAAGCTGGTATAGTATCAGACAGCAGTAACACAAACAGCATCTAGTGGTGATTTGTGGGATTACAACAGGGGCAGGTCGGCCAGTCCAATTACAGATGGTAGCTTTAAAGACCCTGAATTGCCGATTAGATGTGGCTGAATCTCGATCTTGAATATAAAAGAAAGTAGGAAAAAAAGGCTTTTAAGGTTTAAAAGTTTCTCCATGGAGATGTTATTGCTTTGCCTGTAATGTGCCACAATGATATCAGACATTTCCATAAAAACAAGATTATAAGATTATCGACGCTGTGCCCAAGGACACAACATCTAACACCACCAAGCAAAGTTACAGGCCAGCTCTATGGAGAGGTGACCCCACTTACAGTAAGAATGCATGTATTTCAATGTGTGTAGAATCCCTCAGTCGTCCAGGTAGAATCCATAGCAAAAGGAGAAATTCAATCTGTCAACTGGACAGAGTTTATTTGGTCGAATACGTTTCGCAGCTCATCCAAGCTGCTTCTTCAGTTCTGGTCAGATGCTGGTGGACACTGCTTTATATCTGCTTGAAGGGAGGAGCTAATTACAATGAAATTACTCTGAGACAACACATATTTATTAACAGTTTCTGTTAGTCAGGTGAGTCTATTCAATATGGAGTGTTTACAGTTTCTGTTAGTTAGGTGTGTCTATTCAATATGGACCAGAACTGACCAGAACTGAAGAAGCAGCTTGGATGAGCTGCGAAACGTATTTGACCAAATAAACTCTGTCCAGTTGACAAATTAAATTTCTCCTTTTGCCATGTATTTCAATGTATTGTTGAGCAATAAAAACTACTTTAGTTGAATGAATGTAAGATGGATACTTTTAATACCGTACTGTGGAATATTCCAGACAAAAGCAATAACATCATCACAGAGACAAGCAGGTGGAGGACCCTACCCCTGGAAAGTTAAACAGTGCACCATTAAAGTACTCCACTGACAATGAAACTGAAATCATTTATTGCATTTAAAGACGTGCACTTTTTGGTCAAATAATACAATTTTTGCCTGTGCCCCGCTCCCCTAAACAGTGGTGTATGGTGGTAAGGTAGGGGGTGGGTGTGGAATATTTCCAAGTTGAAAGTGGTTGTGAACTTTTGGATTGGAGCGTCTTAAATGTCAAAGTGAGTCTGAGCTGAAGTGACACAGTTTGTGTGGAACAGGCCGGAGGAGCTGGGGCTAAAATAACACCACACACACCATCAGAGCCAGGGGCTACAGAGGAGCAGGTCCACTCCACTGAAAACCATGGACAAGTTTAAAGACTGATTTAAAAATCACTGTGGGGGTCCAACTGCTCTGTAGCACTCTCCCCTTTACGCTTTACCAAGAGAGATTCAGGCAATAAACCAGATCATTTCTGATTTAATAGAGTGTGGACTTGATTAGCCCAGGAACACATGTAAAGAATCATTTAAAGACACAGTTTAAATTTTTAATAGTTTATAACTGTTGTTCACTAGTCAAACATTTGTAAATGACAAACACAACTCAAGTTATGTTTTTAAATAAACATTATAACTTGGCTCAACAATACTCAATATAGTTGATAAGGTGTGCCAAACAATTAATATCACAATGTTCTGTCTACAGCGATGGCTCTCAAACTTTTCCAACCAAGAAAAGCCTTAGCTTATCAAGTACCACCAGATCTGAACCAGGTCTGAAACAGGTCTAAACTAGGACTAAAACGGGTCTAAAACAGGACTACATTATGACCAAAGTATTTCCAATCAAGAGTGTAAGTGCAATTCAAAACCACCATTCAGAAAAATGACAAGTCTTATGTGATATAGGTTAAGTCATTGTATATTTAGAGTCATTATCACTTTTTTCTCCAATATTGATCCATCATATCAAAAACTGACCTTTTTTTTTCTTCTTCTTAAAAGGTGCACTATGCAACTTTTCTGAAGGGGTGTTCTGCACCTCTTTGTTTAGCTGTTATTTCTTTGCCCGAAATCTTGAATTTAAATCAACTACAGGTGGTTTCATAGACTTAAAACATGTTTTCTTATGGGTTTACACCAACTGCTGGTTAGGTTTGGCACACACTTTGAGCAGGTTATGTGCGGATTGCCTGTTACGCCAACTACGACAACAGCGATGCATATTTGACCAGGGCAGCACTGTCAAAATCTCCTGAATATTGATTTAGTTATTTAACACAGAATATTCTAATGTTTTTGTTTACTGAACTCTGCTCCAAACTGCATGCTTGTACTGGCATGTGATTGGCTGTAGACCTCTCCATTAAAAAGATCTAAGGTGAGCACTGACAATTGAAAAATGTTATTCCACTGCCATACTTTAAACGCTATATTCTAGGAGTTCTACTTGACCAGATCACTCAAAATCTCTCAAAATGAAATGCTAAATGTTTTTATATAGCGCTTTTCCACCTTCGAAGCTTAACATCAAGGAACCACTCACCCATTCACACCCAAGTGTACACAAACACTAGGGGACGATATGGGCTAAGTGCCCAAGGACACAACAGCATTCTAGGAGCTGGAATCGCACTGCTAACCTGTGACCTGTGTCAGTGGATCTGACCACTCTGACAATGATATCAAGAGCAGGATTCGAACCACCGACCTTTGTATCAGTGGAAAAACACACTACCAGGTGAGCTACTGTTGCAAATAGAATAGTGCAACAACATCTAAAGAAATACCAAAGCTTCAAAATCCACATTAACTGAAAATTACCAGCCATGAAAAAATCTCCAGAGGCAAAGTTTGATTTAAGTGAGAAACATTTTGGCCATTTTGTGAACCACACATTGAGGTCCAGACAGAAAATGTGTTTCTAAAAATATCTATATGAAAGGTGAGCAATGCTTGTAATTCAAACCTTGTAGGTCCAATCGATCGTAAGAGTCTTTCGTAAAATCACATAAGGTATTTTTTAACACAATTTGGTCACCTTTAAAAATAGCTTGTGGTTTTCATCGCATCTGTTTTTTGTCCAGTTATGACTCTGCAGGTGTAACCAAAAGTTTCAGGTCCCAGAGGGTAGGGAGAGGTGTAAGTAAAATAAGTAAAATATAATATCTATCGCTGGACAGAGGAGACAATTCATCTCTGTCTCAGAAGCCAAAGTTTGGACTCACTTCAAGGTCAGGAGCAGATACCGTGTGGAGGGGGGTAGGGGTACTTTCTTTTATATTGCCCTGCCGTGATCCCTCAGTCGTCGAGGTAAGTTCCATAGTGATCCAGTCCAGTCTTTATAACACCCTTTAGACAACAGAATGTGATTTTCAACATTAAACGGTAGTACTTTCTTTTATATTCCCATGTCTTCTTATATCTGTGTACTCTCTCAGTGGTGCTCTTATACTTGTTCTGATACAGCTCAAGATCATTCTAAAGCTATTCAGGAAAGGTTCATTTCTGTCCCGTGATTGTGACTTTGATAGTATCGATAAATGAGTATCTAGTTTCAATACTTGTTTTAGTATTGATCAGTATCTGATTTGAGATATCCTAAAGTCTGCTTCTTTATAACGATTTTGGGCTTTGTTTTTTGAAAGTTGCTGGCAAAGGTTCAGAGTCGCGTGTTGCATTTTTTTTAGCTTGCTCCCGAGTGGCAGTTTCAAGTCATAAAAGAGGTGATTTTTATCCTTTTTTCAGTTCTGTTTTACGCTAATAGACTCAATAATGACCACACAGTATAAAAATGACAAACAAGCCATTACTGCTTTAAAGCCATTACTGATGTTAAAGTTGAAATATCAAACTACACTGTCTAATTAGAAAACATTTTATTTATTGATGACATAAGGTGGAACAGAGCATTTTGAGCTTTGGAGGTGTAGACAGACTAATAATAAAGGGTTACTCAAACGTGTGAATGAAACTAAACACAACTATGTTTTTGAGAAAGTAGCAGCATTACAACATGGCTTAAAGCTCAGGCAGGCAATTTAGGACCTATAGAAATACATAACAAAACATTTAATTAGTTGCTTCTATTTGAGGCTTCTTTTTGAAGGGCTTTTTTAAAGGCTTGGTTGCTTGTTGTTCTCTAAAAACCTGGCAACCTTGTCCTGGTGATGTGTAGCATTTGGTATCTGGCACTGACAATGAAACAAGGTCAGAGCGCAGGAGCACAGGTCTGAACTCAAACATTATTCAGCCTGGACTCAGCTGTTTGTCACATATAGTTTCACTCAAAACAAAAGCACTGTTTTAAAAGGGGCTCTTACTATGAAAACATTTGAATTGTGAATTGTAGTTAGCATGTTAGCTTTCTTTGCTTCTTTAAAATGGGAATAAACACGTAAACTCCACCCACAACCACATTTCAGATAGAGTTGCTAAACTGGGTAGTACTTGGAGGACTAAAGAAGAGAGTGAGGGGGGAGAAGGTGCGGGGTCTGGGCGTAACCGTGTGATTGGTCTAGCAGGTATCCACGCTTCAAACAGAGCCCCTACAGCCAGGTGTTTGTATCAGAAACACCTGGCTGTAATCAGGGCAGTCATGCATGATGTCACGTAGTACTTGAAACTGCAGTGGTCACTGCAGAGAGCACACACTGCACAGAGCTGCAAATGTACCTAGTTGGCACTGAAATGGTCAAAAAGGACTAGGGACAGTTGAAAATGCTATTAAAACACTATATTGAGAGTTTAGTCGCAAAATAAAGTTGATTTAGTGTTTAGTTCCACTTTAACACCAACACAGCAAAGCAAAACCATAAACAGTTATGCATCTTTATAAGTCTTAACTCTTCTCTAACCCACATACTTTGACTGAGATTAAAAAGATTTCAGCTGATCACCGATAATTGTAAATCACCAAGTTGCCATCTCAATAAAAAAAACTAACTCAAATATATGGAATAATATGGTTAAAAGCTCATAAAAGTTGATATCTCCTTCTAAGGTGGATACAGGTGTCCAGCCATATACAGTGAAAGCCAAGTTAGATCTAGTACCAGGGTTAATGCTTTCTCCTTTGAGCCACAATAGATTATGTAAAGTATTATTTACTGTCCCTTTATGACCTCTTATGATAAGTCATATCACACTTATGTTCCACTTATTACTTGATCAAAAATGTAATGCTAACTGTAGGCATGTTCTGTCTGAAGCTCTGTCACTCAAGTTAGACTTTCATTTGAGCTTGATTTCAACACAATCTGACCAGAAAGAAATGGCTTAGTAAAAATCAACTCACCTCTTTACGGTGGCCGAGAGGTGCAAACCAAATTTACAAACTGTAAAACACTTTTACAAAGTTTGAGACGAATTTACATTTTGGAAACCATTTTTACATATCATAAAACCTCAAGCTGATGTGAACACCGTGTAAACATGACATGTCCACGATTACAGCGTACGAGTGTCCTTCATTAAAATATCTTATACACTGCTGCAGCATATCCGGTCTGTCGGTCTGGTCTGTGCCTTTTAAAAACTCTAAAGACCGACCACAAGAAAAACTAAATCGCGTTAATCGGCTCATATGTTCCCCACAAAACCGGCAAAACATCACTCGCTCGCTGTCCATCGTGCTTCACCATAAACACCATCAACAGTTCTCGTATTGGTCGCTTCTCGTCGTCACTTCCGGTTAAACCTCGCAGTTGGGACATTCCCTTTCCGGTTAAATTTCACTTGTAAATTTGTTTTGGGATTTGTGTCTCGGAGTTTGTAAAAGTGTTTCGCGACTTGTTAAATTGTTTTCTGAAATGCAAATTTGTTTCAGAACTTGTAATTTTGTTTTATGATATGTAAAAATGGTTTCCAAAATGTAAATTTGTCTCAAACTTTGTAAAAGTGTTTTACAGTTTGTAAATTTGGTTTGCACCTCTCGGCCACCGTACCTCTTGCAGTTCCAATTAATAAACAAGTCCCTCTCAAATAATACAGGACCATGAACGCTTGTATTGATCACAGACTCGTGAAAATGTGTGTGTTTTCAGACCCAGATCTTAAAACGTTTTGCTAATGTATGCATTGTGTCACCATAGTAACTGTTGAACATTCCATCATGGACATACATGCCGAACACCCCCAGCGCGATGTCATTTGCAGTAGTATCATTTCTAAACCTTGAAATGTTGAGCCAAAAAATAATATAACCAAAACAGCTGAAGCTAACCCCATATGTAAATCTACTAATATTCATATCACAAGCAAATTTGTTCAGCACAATTTTGAAACCATCACACACACACACACACACACACACACACACACTTTTTTAACCAAGCAGACATATTTTAAAACGTTAACTTTTCAGAGCAAAGTTTGACCGCACATAAATCCGATCAGCGAGTGTGTAGATGCAGTTTGTGTATTAAAATGGGGCATAACTCACCAGAAACACCCTGTACGCGTCCTTCCTGGTGACTGGGCCCCAACATGGGTCGGTGTCATTGTACTTCACGCTACCTGTGCTACACGAATGGTTCCCGCTGCAAAACAGACAAACAACTTTATCAGAAATGCAAGAATATAAATAAATAAATACACCAGTCAAAAGTTTGGACATGCCTTCTCATTTAATGTTTTTGTATGTTTTGTTTTTACTACTATATACACTGTTGATACATATGGAAGTCATCAATTATATGACGCAAGATATATGGAATTACTTTGCAAATAAAAATGTGAAATAACTCATCTAAATATTTTTTATACGTTATATTCAAATCCTCAAAGTATCCACCCATTGCTTTCTTGACAGCACTGCAACCCCTTGGCCTTTCAATGTAGAAGTCTCCTGAAATGGTTTTCACTTCAATGGAATGCCAAAAGTGCAAGGTGGTGATTAAAGCAAAGGCTAAGGTTATCTTTAATATAAAACAAGCCGAGTTATTTTTGTTTACATTCCGTACGTGTCCATGCAGAGTTTTGATGCTTTCAGTGAAAATCTACAATGCAAATAATAATGCAAATAAAAAGGGAACATAACAGGAAGTGTATCAAATATTTTGACTGCTGTTTTTTGTCTTCTGAAAAACAAACAGATTAATAGGGCTAACTATATTTAAAATGAACCGAGATCCAAATGTTTAAATGATCAATGATCAGCTAGGGGCTTTTTAATGGAGATGTCTACAGCCACTTCTTTGTCAGTAAAAGAATGTGGTTAAAACCATACTTCGGAAGGTTCTCCATTCCATGGAAACAAGCAAGAGGGGGCCCTCTTCCAGACCAAATAAGAGTCAGGTTTGTGGAGACAAAAGTCCACTCATGTGCAAAAAACACAACCAAAAAGAAAAAAAAACAACATGCTTTTATTTTAGGCTAAAATGTTAGACACTATGACGACACTATGACTTTACCAACTGGACTTAGGTAAAAATTTACATCAATTAGTACTAAAAGTAAAGTTAATGCTATTAAAGATGCTTGTGATTATAATTTTTTGGTTATGATTATCAATTTAACCAAATAATTTTGCAATGTCCATCTTAGTATTGAAAGTAAACACACAAAAACTATTAATATTGTTGCTGCAAGAGGAGACTTTTAAAGCATGAACTCAACATGAGGTGAAGTGGCTCAAAATGCTCCCGGACTATCTGACTTCTCTCACTTCATTTCACAGATTTGAATCAGAGTAAATACATCCAGGATAAAGCCATGTTAGAAGTGCAGCTTAAACCTTTTCCATTGACTTTGTGCCGTTCTTTTATGTGGAGCCTGGGTGTGGCGCAGGCCTGGGGCTCAGTATTTGAAGTCAGACTCAATCTGTTGAGGTCAAAGTGAATTTAAGTTTTGGTCCAGCTAAAGGTGAACAAAAGGTGAACAGGTGAATGTAATGTGTGTAAGGTAATATGAGTGTTTTAAAGTCATCCAAAGTAAGAAGTATGAGTTTATTTGGAATGGCAAAATTTAGATACTAATCAAAACTGCAACAAGTATTAAAAAGAGACATGCATTTGACCCAGTACGGTTTTGGTCTTGAACTGAATCTTATGAAGCAGGTCTTGAGGTCAAAATAAGTCAGCTGTGTACTACCTACATCTAATTGTAAAGCGTTTGAGTATCAGATAATCAGGAAGTGCATGTTAGCATACTAGTGGCTAGCTTTACGGTCATGGCAAAACTACGCTCTGGTCTCTTAAAGTGGTTAAAAGAGCTTAAAAACTCATCACGATGAATACTTAGGATGCTCTGAATGGATAAGGTAAGTGAGGAATAACTTTGGACCACTGCAAACTGTTTAAAATGAACTAGTTCTGTTTTTCACGTTTTTAAGACGAGTCAGGCCAGATCAGGTACAAGAAGGACAAAGTTACTCAAATTAAATAACTGTATAAAAAGGTACACTATGTAACTTTTCTGTTGGGGGATCCACTACCTGCTTGCTCCATGGAGATATTGCTTTGCTTGTAAAAGTGTAATGCCATACTTTTCCACAGTATGGCATTACACTTCTCTGATTTGCACTTATTCATTTAGAGGTGTTTAGCTCAAATAGGTATTGCTTAATTACTGTGAGCAGGCTTGCTTCTCTACAGATCTATACTAGAACTATTACTAGAACTTCATGGAAAGAAGCAAATTTAACACCATTCTGTGGGATATTTTAGGATATTAAATCATAACATCACCATGGAAACAAGCAAGCAGCAGACTCTCTACCAGAAAAGTCACACAGTCTAACTTTTAAAAGTACATTATATTGTGCACAAGTTTGATTACAATACTGAGATGGTAAAAACGCTGGCTTCATCTTTGTCTCTGGTACCATAAGCAAAAATTCCAATATCCACACAGTAATTATAGGTTGTATTTTAAGTCTGTATTTTTAAAGGAAAAGGTGACATTGGGTTATAACAAATGAAGACATAAAGTTACATGTTTAATGATATCCCCTATATTATATCAGATTAAAAGGTTATGAATAGTGCACAGTTAATTGGTCTGTTCCAATTCAAAATAAAGCAATAATTACCAGCTATTAAATTTGACTTTGAAACTGTCGCATAATCATTTAGTAAAATTAACTTTAATGAGGCGATCACAATTATCCAGGGCCCTTGTGTACCATTATCTAATATCCAATAGACAAAATGCCCAGTTATTATGATTATCCATTTTTCTTTTATTGCTTCTCTCCAATTAAGAGTACAAATTAATTTCTATGAGGTTCCACATTTACCATTACTTATTTCTCATTAGCTCATACATGGCCCTATATTATGCAAAATTGACTCTTGTGAGCTTAGGCCATGTTATAATGCTGTTATTAGGGATGCACCAATCCAGCTTTTTCAATTCCAATACTGATGTCGATACGATGACTTTAAGTGCTTGCTGATACCCGATATTTACCAATACCAGTATGGGGATGGAAAATTACACTTATTTCCTTGAAACAGTTGACGTAACACAATTGGACCTCTTGTGTAATTAAGTTATTCATCTTTCATATAACTACTGAACAACTAATAGTTCAAACATATGACATTCTAGGCCAAAATCAGCCTGTAAATAGACATTATTATTTCATCCAATAAAACTAAAACAAAAAATAATCACCTTTACTGCCATCATGGAACCAATACCCGATCCAGCAATTTTTTCAGTATTGGCGCCTATATTCGATACCAGTATCATATCTATGCATCCCTACTGGTTACCTCATCAAAAACAGACCTGGAGTTGTGTTTTGCTTCATTCACACGTGCAAGTAATCCTTTATTAGTCTGTCTTCATCTCTACTTAAATATTGTAAAATAATGTACAGCAGCTTCGGGACATGATGTTTTATCTCACTGTTTCTAAAGGTAGTGTGTTTTAACAGTGCATATTATGTTTGAGACCTGCAAACAGAGTAGATGTCCGAAGCACATGGCTAGTTAACATATGTGAACAAATTAGCACATTTTGCTTTGCTCTGCCGATTTGTCCACTTTCATTTTCACTCTTAAGGAAGCCTCCGTCAAGACATCATAGAGGTAAACCAAACACTATGTCTCTGATTAGTGTAGAATCCCTCAGTCGTCCAGGTAGAATCCATAGCAAAAGGAGAAATTTAATTTGTCAACTGGACAGAGTTTATTTGGTCGAATACGTTTCGCAGCTCATCCAAGCTGCTTCCTCAGTTCTGGTCAGATGCTGGCGGACACTGCTTTATATCTGCTTGAAGAGAGGAGCTTAATTACAATGAAAATTACTCTGAGACAACACATATTTGTATACAGTTTCTGTTAGTTAGGCGTGTCTATTCAATATGGAGTGGGAGTGGGGGAGTAGTTAGCATATCCATTCAGGGCCATGATGGTGTTTTCACACCTCTGGACATGTCCTGGCTAGTCCCATTGTTTTCTCTGTTTGTTTTGATTTAGGTTTGAGGATAGAGTTATAGATGGGAGACAAATGATGACTGAGACCTCCTTTTCTGTTCAAGGAAGGATTCTCTTTCTTGACAAAAATAGCCTCTTTAACTCCCCTCTCAAACCAGTTCTTTTCTCTGGCCAGGATCTGGACCTCTCTGTCCTCAAAGGAGTGGCCTGTGGCTTTTAGGTGGAGATCCATCACGTACAATGTGGCCAAACACCTAAAAACCATCTTGGCTCCGCTGGTGGGTAACACGGAGCACCACATTGAGAACACAGCTGAATTTGTGAACAAAGTCAAGCATCTCCAGTTTGACCGGGATGAGACTATGGTTTCCTTTGATGTGACCTCTCTTTTCACTTGTATCCCTACATCGGTAGCGGTGGAGGCAGCAAGGAGGAGACTACTGGAGGATACCAAGCTAGAAGAGAGAACCAAACTTTCACCCAACCAAATCTGCCAACTGCTGGAAATTTGTTTAAGTACCACCTATTTCCAGTTCAGAGGAAACTTCTAAAGGCAAATCCACGGCTGTGCAATGGGCTCACCGGTCTCCCCTATCATTGCAAACTTATACATGGAACAATTTGAACAGAGTGCCCTGGCCTCATATCCAGGCACTCCACCCACACACTGGTATCGTTATGTTGATGATAATTTCTCAAAAATCAAAATTCAAGATTTGGAACCTTTTACTGTACGTATCAATTCTGTAGATCCGAACATCAAATTCACACGTGAAGATGCCAAGGACAACACAATGGCCTTCTTAGATTGTGCAGTAACGATAAGGGAAGACCGGCGACTCCAGGTAGAGGTCTTCAGGAAGCCCACACACACCGACCAATATCTGCTTTTTGATTCACACCACCAACTGCAGCACAAACTTGGAGTCATTCGGACATTACAACACAGGGCCCAAGTGGTTCCTACAAGCGCAGAGGGAAAGGAGAAAGAAGAACAACACGTGGAGAAAGCCCTCTCCGTTTGTGGATATCCTAAATGGGCTTTCAATAAAACGAGGAGAGCCAAGAAACAGGACAACAGAGAACCAGAACCCAGGAGAAAGGGTGTAACTATTCCTTACCTGGCTGGCGTTTCCGAAAAACTACAGAGGATCTTCAGACAACATGACATCCCAGTCTATTTCAAACCCACAAACACTTTAAGACAAAAACTGGTCCCTCCTAAGGACAAAACACCGAGCCACAAACAAAGCAATGTGGTCTACTCCATTCAATGTAGTGAAGACTGCAGGGGGCGCTACATTGGAGAAACAAAACAGCCACTTTTCAAACGAATGTATCAACACAGACGGGAAAGCCAGAAAAGGCCGCAATCTGCCGTACATCTCCACCTAAAAGCCACAGGCCACTCCTTTGAGGACAGAGAGGTCCAGATCCTGGCCAGAGAGAAGAACTGGTTTGAGAGGGGAGTTAAAGAGGCTATTTTTGTCAAGAAAGAGAATCCTTCCTTGAACAGAAATGGAGGTCTCAGACATCATTTGTCTCCCATCTATAACTCTATCCTCAAACCTAAATCAAAACAAACAGAGAAAACAACGGGACTAGCCAGGTCATGTCCAGAGGTGTGAAAACACCCATCATGGCCCTGAATGGTTCTGCTAACAAGACCTCACTCCCACTCCATATTGAATAGACACACCTAACTAACAGAAACTGTAAACAAATATGTGTTGTCTCAGAGTAATTTCATTGTAATTAAGCTCCTCCCTTCAAGCAGATATAAAGCAGTGTCCGCCAGCATCTGACCAGAACTGAGGAAGCAGCTTGGATGAGCTGCGAAACGTATTTGACCAAATAAACTCTGTCCAGTTGACAAATTTAATTTCTCCTTTTGCTATGTCTCTGATTAATAATCAGGACATCCCCAGTAGCCCTTCTTTGATCTGTCCAAACTGTTGGTTTTCAGATTGTAGAATGCGATGTCATTCTCTCAGATGGGGGCAAGAGACAGTATTACTATTGTTTTTCTTTTATTATTGATTATTATAAAGAACTTCAATCTGAATCTATTCATTACCCATATGTATTGTAATATTTGTGTATACTGTTCATATGTTTGTGTTCATATGTTTGTATGCATGTTTAAAATAATACCGTATATATGTATGTATATATGCAATAAATTTAATGGGCAAAAAATGTATTCCTATTTATTACATTGTACTTTGCCATGAAGTATCTAAATGGTAAAGTTCAAATGTTGAACCTGATCATTTCTATGATTGACTAAACCCAACAACTTGCTACATTGCAACACAAATCTGCATTTAAATAATGTTTATTTTACCTGCCACCCAACTGTATTAAAAATATCATCTGAATCCCACCAATAGAACAATTATAATAAATATGGAAAAACATATCTAGGAGCAATCGTCAGTGTCATTTCCATCAAAATTCTTATTTAAAAAATGTCCAGCGCCTATTCCTGTCTGTGTCTCGAGGCAGCATACGTTCTGATATGAAAACTTTATTTGCAGTTTTTCGCCGAAGGTTTGGTAATAAAATCCAGTCTTGGGGCAGCTGTGACGCAGAGGGGAGGGGGAGAGGTCAAGAAAACTTTATTGACAGACAAGATCAGAGAGCTTTGGGCTAAAAGAGGCCGTGTGAAGTCACTTGTTAACCGGCAGCTCAATACAAATAAAATCTGAAATGTGTTAATTGGGGGAGATGCTAAAAATGTTAAAACGTCTTGAGAATACAAAAACATAATATCCGTCTTGCATATCCAACTAATCTCATTCATTTGCTTTTTAGGGTGACTGCACAGACAGCAGATTAAAAGTGACATTGGCTGTTCTTTGGTTACCTGGCTCACACACTGAGCAGTTTTTGAAACTCAGTTTTTAACATCATATCATGGGATTTTAACCAACTAAGAAGTGCAACATGAGCAGTTCAAAGGACACAAGTAAGGGACTGTTGGATTGTGTGAAATGAGCCGTTTATTTTTCCTGTATCCATGGAGACCGTGCAATAGGCTAGCTAAGGAGCTAACTAAGGAAATTTGAGATGCTACCTGCTTTTTTGCATCAAATGAGCCATCAAATGTGGCAGAAGACCATCCAGAGGAAATACTGCAACACCTTCCATAGAAAACTTTGAGGGAAGTAAGTGAATAAGAATGAGGCTTAGAAGAGGCTTTCCTGTTGTGTCTCTAGAGTTCACCTGGCTCTCCCTGGACACTGTCTGGGATGCAGGACACAAAGCAGTTTGAGGTGAGGAACAGCCCAAAAGTGTCCTTCCCTTGACACAGGATGCGCTGACCCCACCTGATCAGTTCTGTTAAACTGACCTTTGAAACAGTACAGTGGAAATGTTGCAGCAGCTAAACATGAATTTCCCTCAGTATCAATAAAGTAGCTATCCATCTATGTATCTATCCGAATCATAAAATAATCTAATAATCTAAATATTGTAATGGACTCATGACATGACATACACAGTAAATGCACTCACCATGCGACCTCCATGAGCGAGATGGGGACAGCAGCGGCGTAGATGGCCAGGTCTCCGTACAGATACACGATCAGACAGATGTAGAACATGTTCACGCCAACTGAAACAAACACAGAAAAGACTTTTTTTCTACAAAACTGGTATTTACACAGTGCATGTTAAAGACAGATTTTTTGTTTTGTTGTCCACACATTTAAACATCACATATTTAAAGTGTCTTGCCAAAGGACATAAATGCCATGACCGAAGCTTTGAACAACCTTTTGGACCCAAGAATACTGCTCGACAGTTCTCCATAGGAAAAGGAGTCCAATAAATTGCAGTGGAACTTTTTCCTGGCAAACCACTACTTTCTGTTTGAATGCAGAATGACTTCTCAAATATTCAGAACTTTTTACAGCAGATTTACCATTTAGTACTTAATTCATTGCAAAGTTTCCCAAATGATTCTTTATATTTCACTTGTAAGCTGCCATGTTTATTTTGACACAAATGGACCATGTGTTTCTCTGATTGGTTAATTGGTTTGTCAATAACGCCCATCAGGTTTTGTGCAGACAGAATACAGTTCAACTATCCATCTTTGTAAAGAATAGCAAAAGCATGTAGTCTAGCTTGCTGTTCTTATCTGCCTACACCACATCTGTCTGTATCAGGCTTTGTTTAAGCACTTTAATCTTGAATCACTGTCAGCAGCGACCACAGACCTCCTCATTCAAACCTCTGCTCGTCTGTCACATCTCTCAGTCACCGCTCTGGCTCTGCGGTGCCAGCACAAATATTAATAGTCTTAATTAAAAGCTAATCTCTGCATGAAGGATGTTCCTCTGTCAGGGTTTGGACTGCAGCTCTCAGCCATCTGCCCTCAAGACTATTTCACAAACTTAACGTTCTCATTCTTGCCGACAGATTTAGACAGGTCTTAAACTGATGGCTAAATGAATCCAAGCGGCCGTGTTATTTTAAGGGTGCACCCTGGGTAAGCAGACTTCAACTAAAGGGCTCAACTTCAGTGGGAAATTTGATGCAATTTTTACAGTGGCATAAAAGGTTAGTGCGAAGGCTCATGCCATGGTTCCATTTCCAGTCATTCTGTGTGGGTTTTTTCCATCAACCTAAATACTCCAGGTAGATATTGCTGCACACATAGCCTGGTAGTGATATTAACATTCTGTCCAGTTCATTTTTATTGATACTTTGTAGTGACATCATGCTGGGGGTGTTCTATTGGTGTAATGTTCAGCATTTGCCATGGTGGCACAATGTACACATTAGAAAACACAGACAAAAAAAATGTGACTGTAATTCTAATGTGTGAGATACGTTTAACAGCACAAATCAGCTCAACTGTTGTAGTTCGAATTAAACCAGCTCTTTCTAGTCAGATTGTGTTTTTGGTTTTTTTTGCAGGGTTGATGGAAACTCCACACAAAATGGCCCCAGTCTTTCCCATAATTGAACTTGGGGTCTTCTTGCTGTGAGGCGTTAACGTTAGCCACTGAACCACCTTCTGCGCTAGCTAGCATGTCCCTCTATCATAGTTTCAGAAGATATTTCTTTCTAGTAAAAATATCTATTCAGCACAGAACACTGTAGTGACCATCCCTAATCTCCTGTAGCACTGCTGTTGTATTCAAAGCACAGTCACTTAATGTGCCCTTGTTTCCTCTCTTTATTTTTGGTGACATTTCGCCAACGCCGTAGCCGCTTTGGGAGATTTGATTTGTGAATGTGTCCTTATTATTCCCTCAAGAAAGAAAGCCGTTTGGGTCAAAGAGCTGAGGACAAGATGTTAATATCCCATTTCTATCTTTTCACAACGCTGCAGATAATGAAAGAGGGTGACTTTGTGCACTTGTTCCTTTGTGTAAAATATTGAATGGCTCAGATTATTATGAGAGCGAGTGATTATCTAAAGAGATACGCAAATCCCAGAGCTGTGAGATAAATTTCAAATTGCAAGCACTGATATTTTAAATGAAATCATCAAGGCCAGTGGTAATGTTGTCATTCAGGAATCCTTTAGTGTTGAGAGGCCAGAGAAAGATACCCTTTAAAGACTAAAGCAAGCAGTTTGGCGTCAACAATCAGGGAGTAACTGATCAATTGATTGGTTATTGTACATGCTTTATGCTATAGTCACCGGTTACCATGGAGACATAATGCACACATTAGCAAACCCTGTCCAAAAAGTTTAAAATCTAAAAACTAGACTAGTCTAAAAAAAAAAAAAAAATACAAAATGGATTTAAACAACGTATTTTCAGAACCCTGTGATCAATTTGTGCGTTCATGGTCCTGTTTAGGCGTTTAGCTGTTAGCTTTAGATCAACACAGTTTGGCCATAAAGAAATGACTTAGCTGGAACTACAACAAGCCGATTTCGGACTGTCCTTCTCAAATAAAATTACAGTCACAAGCCACCTTTTTTCCAGTTAGTCACTCTCATCTTTTCTGTTGAAAACCAAACACATTTTGTATTTTTCTTTTCAGACCATCTTAAAGGTTATGTGGCAGTGTTTGCTAAAGTGTCCATTCTGTCATCATGGTAACCGCTGAACATTCTGTCACAGGTATAAATGCAGTACATCCCCAGCGTGATGTCACTGTCATGCATGAATTCACACACACACATACACATTCATACTCCAATTTACACAGACACTGAGGTGAGTTAAGTGTCTTGCCACAACGATAGTATTCATCTGAGGAAACTGGATTTACACCGCCAACCTGTGGGCCAGTGGATCTGACCGGTCTACCGACAATGTTTTACGTCAGGAGCGGGATTCGAACCACCAAGCTTTCAAAATGGAGGACAAATGCTCTACCAACTGAGATACTGCCGCCTACATGATGTAAAACTCAACTCTATGCTATACAAACTGTAAATCATAGGGTTAGAAGAGTGTGACGGTCTCCCTCTACTCTACAGATCTCCCTTTTGTCATGGCACTGGCCCGATCTAAATGCATGACCACAATCTCCTTGGTCACACTTCAGGAGCTCCAGTCATAAAGGAACAATATTAAACAAACTTTGGAAACAAATTAAGCCTTCATCCGGACTCATCGCGCTGTTATCGATTTGTTTTCTAAATCACAGCTCGCCGATACAAGACCAGCGCTGCAAATTAAACTGTTTGACAAAGAGGACACCGAGATCAGTTACATCAGACCAAACATGGCTCCAGCTATCGCCATTCATCTTCTGAGCGACCGAAGCACTTAAAACTGTTATTTGTTTACAAAGGTGAGTGTAGAACATTTTCTAAGTAACGTTTTGAATAAATTGTACTTTTGAAAGCACCATACTAATCTAATTTACCATACTGATTTAATATATTTCAGTGCAATAGTACTCTTATTGGGGATGTTTGCTTTGGTTTGCTTTGCTTCCTACTCTATGAATATGAATACACTTCAATTAGCCTACAGTGTAATTAGCCTTAATGAAGCAAGAATAAAGACTTTAATGCTGTTCCAAGTATTTACCATCTTAAAAACATGAAAAACAGAACTAGTTCATTTTAAACGGTTTGCAGTGGTCCAAAGTTATACCTCACTTACATTATGCATTCCAAGAATTCAAATAATTCATTATAATCAGTTTAAGTGCTTTTCACAACTTTCAGAGGCCAGAATAAGATAAGACAAGATAATCCTTTATTTGTCCCACAATGGGGAAATTGCAGCAGGGATGCACTGATACAACAATGATATCAGATATCAGTGCTGATGAACCCTCTATGCCAAAGTATGCAAAAAATTAATTGCATTTGTTACTCTTATTGCTCGATGCCTTATTCTTCTTAAATGGAAGTCTCCTGCTCCACCCACAGTCCATGCCTGGATTAGAGACATTCTATATTTTGTCAACATGGAAAAAGTAAGATGTATTCTTGGGGGCTCATTGAAAACTTTCAAGAAAACGTGGGATCCATTTTGTTGAGTCTGTTCATTTTCCCTCTGTTCCAGAATGATGTTTTCACTCTTGTCACTGATCGATCTCTATCGCACTCTCTCTCTTCAAGTCAGGTTTATTGTGACCTGGTAGTCGTTTTGACCTGATCTGACTTGAGTTTAGTGAATAATTGAAAATACCAGGTTCAACATTTGTGAATTTACCTTTAAGATACTTCATGGTAAAGTACAATGAAATCAATAGGGAAATCTTGCCACCTATCTAAGAGTATGACATTTGTGGAGGCTAACAAAACTTTGAATAAGATACTTTTTCCTCTTAAAATGCCTTGACAAAGACTTTAAGATTTAAAAGTGTTTATAACAGTTATTTCTTCATTAGTCTGCACTGAAGTAGAGCAAAGGATCATGGTCTATGTAGTTCCCTTTGTTTTTGCTGTTACTGCAATATAACTATTGATTTAAATGAAGAGACTTGAGATTCGATATATTATGATGGTCCACGATATTATTGTGAGACCCTTACGATACGATATCACGATATTTCGGTTATTGTTACATCCCTATAATTAACAAATTCAAGTTAATTAAAAACACAGTGAAGTTATTATAAAGTGTTACCAGTGAGTCTACAAGTGACAAAAGCTTTATGTTGATAATATTAAATGATTTGAACAAGTTTCTTTTTTCTTCCACTGTAACTTCAGTTATTTATCCTTCAAAAATACCAGATTTTGTGATTTATCAAATGTTTTGTCTTTCCACTTACATTAACCTCAAATTATAAATCAGATATTACGTCCAGACAGCTACAATTACTCTTACTAAGTCGTACTAGTTGGGCGGCAGTTGGTAGAGTGTTTGTCCACTGATCCGAAGCCTTGCTCTCGACATATAACATAATTGGTAGAGCGGTCAGATCCAGTGACCCAGAGGTTGGCGAAGCTATTCCAGCTCCCACAGATGAATGCTGTTGTTGTGTCTTTGGGCAAGACACTTAACCCACCTCACCCTTAGTGTCTGTGTACACTGGTGTACGAGTGTGTGTGTGAATGGGTGACTGGTTCCTTGATGTAAAAGTGCTTTGAGTGTCTTGAAGATGGAACAGTGCTATTTAAAAATGTGATCATTTACCATTTAGTTAATAGTAGTAGTAGTAGTAGTAGTAGTAGTTAATAGTAATAGTAGTAGCAGTAGTAGTAGTAGTAGTAGTAGTTTTTTAGATTACTACTTATTTACTTATACTTCCACTTGAGTAATATTATTCTGAAGTAACCGTATTTTTACTTGAGTACCATTTTGGGCCCCTCTGTTCATTTCACATAGGCTCTTGGTGCATAAGTTTGACATTTAAGTGAAAGCTGGTGGAGTATTAAAGATGGCGTCCGCAGAGTGGTGATGGCTCTCGTTACGGCTGAGTTAATTAGTATTCTGGGGAAGTACAGAGGGGAGTGAGAGGAAGAAAGGACAAGCCAAAGGAACAGATAGAGAATGCAGAGATCACTGGACAGATGTTTATTTATAGAAGGTTTTGTTTCAATGTTTTTTTCAATATTGCACAAGTTTTACCTGATTCTTATTACGCCCCACTTAATTCACCTATTCAAATGAGTGTGTGTGTGTGTGTGTGTGTGTGTGTGTGCGCGTGTGTGCGTGTGTGCGTGCGTATGCGTGCGTGTGCGTGCGTGCGTGTGCGTGTTATTTATGATTACTTTAGATCACATGTTGTGTCCCTTTAGGTAATGTTAGATATGCGAGTTGTGTTTAAATTGTTCAATCTTACAAAATGTACAAATGTTACAAATAAATCAACAGATGCAATGAATCATTTTTAAGTTAAATTATATTAGTAAACGTAGCATACATTTTTAAACACATTTTGAGACTTTTTTTTTTTTTACAGACTTAATTATAATAGCGTAGAAAACTGTGACCGATCAATATGAGGAAAAAACTGTGACACATTTTGTGTGTTTTTGTGTTGTGTTGTATTATATTGCCCTGCCCTATGTGGACATTACCTTTGTTTTATCTGATTACAAGCTACAGCCACAAGTCACAGAGTCCATAACATACAGTGAGATAAAGCGCTGATTCAGAGTGGACTGGGTCAGAGCTGTGTCCTCTGAGAGTCCTGTAATCAAGTTTACAGTTTGGTCTGAGGTTAGGTTCTGTCACAGTCCAGGTCAGGCTGGTGAAGGATCATGGCTCTAGTCCAAACCTCGTCTCACGTGGTGGTGGTCCAGTCCTCGTCCAGTCTTGGTCCAAGTCCTGGTCCTGTGTGAGTCCTGATGTCCTCTAACTGTCACCATCACAGCGGGAGGGTTTAATTAGCAACAGAAGGCCTTTAAAGCTAATTTACCTGCATCCTGTGACTAGGGTTGGGCACCATTCAATTTTTTTCCAATACTAGTACCTTACTACCTGCTTTTCAGTACCGATATCTTAATGGTTCTTTTTCTAGTGCCTGTATTTTATATATCACTAATTAATGCCCAATATTAGGCAAAATATTTGTCAATCTTTAAATTACATTATAACTTTGCCAATTCCTATTTTACAACATACTTAGTTATATATGACATCTGTTCATTTTATAATTTAGAACAAATTCTTACTGGTCCAGTCCTGGTCCAAAGTCCAGTCTTGTGTGAGTCCTGATGTCCTCTAACTGTCTCCTTCACAGCAGGAGGGTTTAATTAGCACCAGAAGGAATTTAAAGCTAATTTACCTGCATCCTGTGACTGACAGTTTACTGGCTATAGGAGGTTTTCAGATTCTTTTCAGACACCCAGATGGGGGCAGAACTAATGTTGAACCTGATCATTTCTGTTATTGACTAGACCCAAGAATGCCCTGTATTACCACGAAAATCTACAGTTTAACTTTATTCATGTATTCATTCACACAACACACAAACCCTGCATATTTAGGCTGAGTTCTTCTCTCAAACAGAAAACACTGCTCCACCTTGTGATGTCATGTGGTAAAAAGGAAGCGCTCCATTGTGTTTTTAAATTCTATACACCTTCACTAGAATCATTTGCATGATTTCAGACCTGGAATTTCCAAACTAAACAAAAGGTAAAATGTAGCGGTTTACTTTAAAACTATGGCTTCATGACATCTCACAGTGGAACAGAGCATTTTAGAGATGTAGACAGACTAATAATAAAGAAAACTAGAAAAGCACTCGGAGAGCGCAGACCTCCGCCAAGCAGCTCAGTTTTCAAAGTGATCCAGAATCCAGGATTTCTTCTGGATCATCACCAAAATTTATCTGTTGGATTTACCATTAGGAACATTTCCTGAAAATTTCATCAAGATCCATCCATAACTTTTTGAGTTATCTTGCTAACTAACTAACAAACAAACAAACAAACAAACAAACAAACAAACAAACAAACAAACAAACAAACAAACAAACAGACAGACTCAAAAACATAACCTCCTTGGCGGAGGTAAAAATTACACAAACATGTGTGAATGAAACAACACACAATTCCAGGTCTGTTTTTGAGGAGGTAACAACATCCTCATAGGTCTTAAAGCTCACGAGAGTCAATTTTACGTAATACAGGGCCTTTAAAAGTATAAAGTGTCCCCAATCCCCCTGGCCCTGCGCAGACACAACTTTCCTGTGTACTTTGCCCACAAAAGCCCTGACTAAACTGTATCCATCTGCCCTGAGGTGTTCGCAGATTCAGCCTTGCTGCTTTACTGCGCGTGACGTGGCGAGAGGAGGAGTCATTTATGTTCTTGGACTTTAACGGAGCGTGATGGACACTGAAGCTATTTACCGTCCAGGGCTTTCAATCTGCGAAAACTCATAAAAGCAACAAGGAAAACTGTACCCCTCCCATTCATTTTAAAACACACCACAATGCATTATCAAGTCACTACTCCAGAGACTGCGATGGAGTCATGGGCCATTTAGTTTTGAACACAATTATCTTTAAATACTCCAGGGAGAATTAATAGACAGGCATTTTGGACTACTGACAAGACAAGATCAAACTGATAAATCCCACAGGGGACAAATTCAATTCACAGAGATAGGGATGCCATAGTACATTTTGGTGTTACAATTACCCTGTTTCACCTTGTGATGTCATTAAGTGGTTTTAAACACCATACACCTCCATTAGAGTCATTTAGATAATTTCGGCCCTGGAATTTCCAATCTCTACTGAACTAAAAGGTCAATGTTAACTTGAAAACTACTAATACATGACATCACAAGGTGGAACAGAGCATTTTGAGCTTTGGAAATGTAGACAGACCAATTCTAATGGATTACTCAAACATACAGTCCCTGACAAAAGTCTTGTCGCTTATCCATTTTGTAGAAACAAAAGCTTATAACCTGACTTTAAATTAATCCATTGGTTTTAGAAATGTCTCATATGAAAGTTAAAACCCTCCCAAATTATGCTCAATATACTAAAATAAATTTGCTTCACTGAAGAAAGATTGATCATTTAATGAACACAGAAAGGTCAGATTTTGGCAAGACAAAAGTCTTGTCGCCTTGTCATATGATGCACCCAATCTTAGATTACAGCCTCACCTGTGATCAGTTACTGATCAATCAATTAGTGGGTGTGTATAAAAAGAACCCCAGCACACCAGACCTTCACATCAACTGCAACTTGACCTCTGACAACATGCCTAAGCTCCACCCTGAGACCAAAGCGTTAATTATCAAGAGGCTGAAGACCAGATCCACTGCTGAGGTGGCTGACACCTTCAATGTGTCTCAGCGTCAAGTACAAAGAATAAGAAAAAGATCTGAAAAGACTGGAGATGTTTTTGACAAGCCCAGGTCCGGCAGACCCCGCAAGACAACTGCTCGGGAGGACCGTTTGTTGATTCGAAAATCCAAGGCCAGCCCCTTTTCCACTGCAGCAGAGCTCCACCAGGCCTGGTCACCTCAAGTCCCTGTGTCAACCAGAACAGTTTGTAGAATTCTGTCTCGAAATGGCCTCCATGGTCGAATCAGTGCACAGAAACCAGCACCAAACAAAAGGCAATTAAAAACCGTGTGGCATTTGCCAAGGCCCACAGCCTGCTAAAAGGATGGACATTGGAAAAGTGGCAGAAGGTGGATTTCTCAGATGAATCCTCAGTTGAATTACATCACAGCCGCCGCAAATATTGCAGGAGACCTACTGGAGCCCACATGGATCCAAGATTCACCCAGAAAACAGTTAAGTTTGGTGGCGGAAAAATCATGGTCTGGGGTTACATCCAGTATGGGGGTGTGTGAGACATTTGCAGGGTGGAAGGCAATATCAAGAGCCTAAAATATCAAGAAGTATTAGCTACCTCTTACATTCCCAACCATAAAAGGGGTCAAATTTTGCAGCAGGATGGTGCTCCATCGCATACTTCTATCTCTACATCAAAGTTCCTCAAGGCGAAGATCAAGGTGCTCCAGGACTGGCCAGCCCAGTCACCAGACATGAACATCATTGAGCATGTCTGGGGTAGAATGAAAGAGGAAGCATGGAAGGCAAAACCAAAGAATCTTGATGAACTCTGGGAGGCATGTAAGACTGCTTTCTTTGCTATTCCTGATGACTTCATCAACAAATTGTATGAATCATTGTCGAACCGCATGGATGCAGTCCTTCAAGCTCATGGAAGTCATACAAGATATTAAATATGGATCTCACAGCACCACTACTTAATTCACTGACGTTATGCAACATATTTTTGTATTTGAAGTAAATTATTTGTTCAATTTTCTGTAGGCGACAAGACTTTTGTCTTGCCAAAATCTGACCTTTCTGTGTTCATTAAATGATCAATCTTTCTTCAGTGAAGCAAATTTATTTTAGTATATTGAGCATAATTTGGGAGGGTTTTAGCTTTCATATGAGACATTTCTAAAACCAATCGATTAATTTAAAGTCAAGTTATAAGCTTTTGTTTCTACAACATGGATAAGCGACAAGACTTTTGTCAGGGACTGTATGTGAATGAAACGAAACACAACTCCAAGTATGTTTTTAATGTGGTAATAACGTTCTAATATGGTTAATTTTGTATAATATAGGACCTTCAATATAAGAAGTTGGGTCTGTAATCATAGCATTTTACATTTGAAAATACAATATATATTTTGAATGGGAAAAAGTTCTCAATATGTCCTAGTCCATGTCCTTCCAAAATCCTGAGTGTGTAATCTGTGTTTGTTTCACACAGATTATGCCGAGATTAGGGCAATACTTATTTAAATATTTAAATTTGATTTAATTTATGGTGTATAAACAACTGGACCACTGAGGGATTACACAAATATAAGGCCACATATAAAGGCAATATAAAGAATGTACTACGATTTAATGTTGAAAATCACATTCTACTGTTTAAACAAAGAGTGCTTTTTATTACTGTGGTACATGAATCTGTATTGAGTATCAAGTCTATTCCTTAGTATCAAAATCGAGTTTGAAATTTTTTATTTATTTTTTACTGCCAAAGTGGTTCTCAATTTGATTTTACCAGGAATATGGGGAGAGTTTAAGACACCACAGAGTTTAAAATTTTAGTATCGTGAGAACACTAGTTCAGTTACCCATTATATGTTTATTAGCCTGCACTGACGATGTAAAATTTTGTTTGGTGTAGGTCCTAAATACAAAAACTATCAGTGTAATTTTCTAGCTACTATTTTCTGACATATTATTAATTGACTCATTTAAGAAACCAATTAAGACATAAATAGATTTTCAGCCCTGGTTCGGTCTAGAATGGTGCACTCTAATATTTGGTCATGCGTCTCTCACTGAGGGCAGATAGAGGAGCTGTGATCGGGCGCCATGCCGATCTCATTCATTTGTGATTGGAGCCAACAGCCCCACAGGACGGGGGAGGGGGGAAGGGGGAAGAGGGCGAAGGTGGGGGGGGACACGTCCTTATAAGGGATCGATGGGTGCGCACGTGGCTCACCTGTGTGCACGTGACAGAGGACATTAAAGGAGAACTCAGGTGGAGGGCAGACAGCTCCTTCAGTGTCAGTGCATGTGGCAGCAGGAGTGGTTGATATATTGAAAAATGGAAAATATACAGCGCTGTACGAAAGGGCTGGATAATAAAAACGGAATCGTGATCCCATCTCTGTGACGATCTGTCTTTTGTTTTGTTTTCTGTCATGTTGCCATATATATATATATATTCACCATCTCTTTATTTTATTTCATTTGTACCAAAATGACTTTGTAACGCTGATGAATTCTACACTGCAGAGACGTTACCGAGTGAGGAAAATGAAGATTTGGTTTGGTATTTATATGTCATTCCTGCTATTTTTGTCTGTTTTTCTTTTTAATGAAGCTCTATGCTCAAAAACAGACAATTCCCACCACCCACTCCTCCTAGTGGTCAGTCTCTGTCGGTCTGAGTGAGTGACAGGTGGATTTAACCAGTCACTAAGGATGCACCAACACCAATCTGGTATCTAAGATCATCAGCAATGCTGACAAATTTGCTGGATTGGGTCTCAGTTCCATGATATCGGTTAAACAGATGTTCTGGTTGCCTTTAATTGGATGTTATGAGACTATTTACAGGGTGATTTTGTCCTAGGAGATCTCATAATGTTATGTTAATTAACTTTTTTTTAATACAAAGCTAGCTAGTAGTTACTTTAAGGATAAATAACATAGCCTGTAGGCATGGGGTGGTTGGGTGGAGGGGCAAGTGGGACTATTTTGAATGTCTGTAAACCACTTTGGGTAAAATTTTTTGTATGAAAAGTTCTTTATAAATAAAGTTTGATTTGATTTGGTGTCTTGTGAAATAATTTAACTATGTTTTAAGGAAATAAGTGCCATTTTCTGTCCCTTCACTGGTATCAGTGAATATTAGTTGTCGGCAGATAGTTAAAGTCTTGATATGGGTATCAAAACTGGAAAAGCTGGACCAGTGCATCCCTGCCTACCACAGTGGAGAGTGAACTTTCAGAAACAGCTGATGGCTTTAGTTGCCCCTTAAAGACTGAAATATGAATTGTGATCAAACTGAAATTGTGATCTGGCTCTTAAAAAAATCGTGGTATTATTTTTTGGTATACTGCCCATCTATGTGAGAGAGGACATAAAGAGGAGAACTTAGGTAGAGGATAGACTATAGCATCAGAGTATGTGGCAGCTCCTTAATTGCTTCACTTTCACATTTCCTTCACTTGGATCAATTTCAATGTTTGACCTTTTAAGTCTCATGTTTCTAGAGCCTTTTATTTCCTCCTCTCTTTACCTCTTTGCCTCCTCTGTCCCCTTTCGTCAATGAAGACGTATGTGCGAGCCATAAGAACACATTGCAAGTGCTACATCTAGTGGTCGTGATCGGTAGTGCGTCCATGTTGACCAAGGACAGGCAGTGTCACTGATAACAAAACAGAAGCTTCCTCAAAGGAGTAGGATTAAATAAGCGAGCAAACAGAATGTACAAGGCAAATATATACATAACAGAGATAGCAATGTTGAAATGTGAATTTGGATTTCGAAGTACCAAATTACCAAATCTGAAAAGCAGTGACAGGACCAATACAGAACATTGATGCCCTAATAATCAACAGGAATAAAACAACAGGAAATAAGGGTTCAGTCAAGAGCAAAGGATGAATTGAGTTGAGTCGAGTTGAGAAAAGATGCGAGATATTGATGTTTACACATACAGCTGATTATCAAATATACACTAACACACTTGATAAACATATTACAATGTCAGTTTTGGTTTTGAGCAAAAATGTTAACTTTCTGCATGAATGTGGAGCCGTGGTAACACAATGCACACATTAACAAACACTGCCAAAATGTTTTTATCATTGCCTGAAAACTCAAAATGCTAAATGCTAAATTGATTTAAACAACTAATTTTCAGGAGTCTGTGATCAATACAAGCGTTCACGGTAACATTTAAGTGGTCAGAAGCTCAGCAGGGCTGGGCCTGGTACCACTGTGTCAAACAAACTGTCCTTAGGCAAGAAACTTCACCTACATTGCCTAGTATGAAAGTGGAGTGTGTGTGTGTGTGTGTGTGTGTGTGTGTGTACTCGTTTATGGCCACATATGGGGACATGAGCCTGTTTGCACACAGACATGTGGGGACCTAAAACACTGTGGGGACCTCAGTTGAGGTCCCCAGAGGCACAATGCTTTTAATAGGCTAGAAACAGCCTAAACATGGTCACAAACTGTTTTTCTCAGAAGACCTCAGAGGGCCCAAAACCTGATTTAGTGTAAGTGTATGCGACCCTAGTGGATACACTCAGGTACTGCAGCCCCCATAAGACACCATGTTCTGGTTGTGTGTATCCCCAAGTCCCCACTCGGCAGCGACCCCAAATGGATGCTGTTGGTACTACAGTTGCATTCTTTTTTTTAATCATTTTTTTACTTATTTTTTTCAATAACTAGATATATAAATGATGAAATAAGATATCTTTTTAAATATTTTCAAAAGTTTATAAATGTAAATGCAGGAAAGTACTTTGCAACTTGAACACTTGTGTCACCACGAATATTAGACCCGCATCTACAAACTAAAATGTTTTTCATTTAACTGACTTTGAACTTCAGTGTGAATATACTGAAGTTATTTATTCTGTTCATTTGCTGCACTGTTCATAACTTAGCCATATTATTATTGTGTACAATAAATCAGAAGCAGATATGGGTGTGGCCAGAAGGGTCTTCAGAGGCACTGTAAGACTGCATCTCCACCACAGACTGGGAGATATTCAAACAGGCTGCCACTCACGACAACACCATAGCTGTACAGAGACTGTCACTGCCTACATCTCAAAGTGCATCGATGATGTCACAGACACCAGGACCGTCACTGTTCGAGCCAACCAGAAACCATGGCTCACGGGGGAGGTCTACAGGCTGCTGAGGGTAAGAAATGCTGCCTTCAGTGCTGGAGACGAGGTGGGCCTAAGGACAGCGAGGGCAAACCTGTCAGGTGGCATCAGAGAGGCTAAGAGACAATACTCTAGGAAGATAGCACAGCACTTTAACGACAGCAGAGCCACGCAGTCTGTGGCAGGGGATACAGACCATAATGGACTACAAGCCAACGCCACAGACTGCAGACAACTCCACCTCCCTGCCGAACAAGCTGAACAAGTTCTTTGCTCGCTTTGAGGCACACAACACCACCCCAGCACAGAAGACTCCACCCCCGTCCAGGTGACACTATCCCCGGACAGCGTGAGGAGATCCCTCAGTAGGATCAACGCACGCAACTCTCCAGGACCGGACAACATCCCTGGTCGTGTACTGAGAGACTGTGCTGCAGAACTCACAGATGTCTTTACAGACATCTTCAACACATCTTTGAGCCAAGGTGTCGTCCCCACATAACTCAAAACCTCCACCATCATTCCCGTGCCAAAGAAGTCGTCTCCATCCTGCCCGAATTTCTACCATCCGGTTGCGGTCACCCCCATCCTCATGAAGTGCTTCGAATGGCTAGTCATGCAACACATCAAGACATCTCTCCCCTCCACACTGGACCCATTTCAATTTGCATACCGGTCTAACCGCTCGACCAAGGATGCTATCTCAACAACCCTCCACTCAGCCCTTACACACCTGGACACCAGAGACTCATATGTTAGAATGCTTTTCATTGACTTCAGTTCAGCATTCAACACAATCGTCCCCCAGCAACTCATAATCAAACTAGACAGGCTGTGGATCAACACCTCGATGTGCAACTGGCTGCTGGATTTCCTGACAGGAAGACCGCAGGCAGTACGGGTCGGCCGCAATACCTCCAGCACCATCACACTGAGCACGGGGGCTCCCCAAGGATGTGTGCTGAGCCCCCTCCTCTTCACTCTGCTGACCCACGATTGCACACCATCCTCTTCATCAAGTTTGTGGACGATACAACTGTGGTGAGTCACATCAGCAACGACGATGAGACACACTACAGGAGCGAGGTGAGCTGCCTGGTCAAGAGGTGCAGTAACAACAACCTCTCCCTGAACGTGGAGAAGACAAAGGAGATCATCGTTGATTTCAGGAGAGGACACACACAGCACGCCCCCCTCACCATCAACGGAGCTGCTGTAGAGAGAATAAGCAGCACCAAGTTTCTGGGTGTGCATATCTCTGAGGACCTCTCCTGGTCAAAGAACACCGCATCACTGGCCAGTAAAGCCCAACAGCGACTCTACTTCCTCCGCAAGCTGAAGAGAGCCAGAGCCCCAGCCCCCATCACGAGGACCTTCTACAGAGACACCATAGAGAGCATCCTCACCAGCTGCATCACTGTGTGGTATGGCACGTGTACTGTGTCCTGCCGGAAAATGCTACACCGAGTAGTGAGAGCAGCTGAGAGGATCTCTCAGGGGTCTCTCTCCCCTCCCTGCAGGACATCTACCACACCCGCCTCAACCGCAAGGCCCTCTGCATTGTGGGTGATCCCACCCACCCATCCATCAGCCTCTTCAGTTTGCTGCCATCAGGAAAGAGACTGAGGAGCCTCTGGGCCAGGACCAGCAGACTGAAAGACAGCTTCATCCACCAAGCTGTCAGGATGCTGAACTCTGTCCCTGCCCTGCCCTCCCTCCCCCCTCAGACCCCCACACTCACCACTTCCCTCTCCCGTTGTTCCTAGATGCAAGTGTCCCAGTCTGGTGAACTACCTAACCTACCTTACTCCTGTGGAGCTCCTCTCTCACCGCTCCACAGAACTTACCTAACCTACCTTACTCCTGTGGAGTTCCTCTCCCACTGCTCCACCATAAATTTTAAAATTTTTAATGCAGACTCTGTTTTGCTCTATAACTAATGACACTGCTGCTTAAATGACACCATTTGAGCTTTAACACCTACACATTGTGTGTTTTACTTATTTGTATTATATACAAACCTGTCGTACTTGTTGCTATGTGCAGATGTTTTGTTTTGTTGCTATGTGCAGATGTTATATTTTTGTCATCATGTTTATTGTCATGTCTATAAGATGTTAAATGTTCACTGTGGGCCTAGGGGGCGCTGCAATTTCAAATCCTGTGTGTGCAACCTGTACATATGTTTTTTGACAATAAAGCTGACTTTGAACTTTGACTTTGAAATATACGTAGGCCACTTTATTGTTATTTATTCTAACTATGTCAATTTGTTGCATTGAATTCGTCATAGTAACTTACTGTATATAAGAGGCTGGGGTATAATGAGCTCCATTCATGCAGAAACTGAGTGACGCAAAATTAAGAATGCAGACTGTGCAGCTATTATTGTAGACAGCAGGTTAAGACCTTTATGTGTGGTGTAAGTGCACAAACATATGTGTAAAAGTAAGCATTGGTATCGCAGAGCTAGTGCTAACCTAATCTTTAAAAGTCAAAATAAAATAAAATTACATTATTATACTGTATAACATATGCATCAAAAAAGACGACCAAGACAAACACAGAAAATTTCTAAGCATTAAAAGAGCAAGTTTTTGAGTTAGCGTTAATCTGCAAACATCACAAACTATGAAAGAACAGGTTTGTTTTAGTGACTGAAAACCACTGGAGTATACGCGAAAATATATGTTGGAACCTAATATTTGATTTCAAATTCTTTTGGGGAGCTACACTGAAGGTACTGGTGAGCTACAGGTTGAAGATCTCTGGTGTAGATTGTTAGCATTAGCCATTAGCATACATGTTATTACTCAAGATCAACCAATATACAACAATTTGTCTGCACTGTTCACATACACACACACAAAAAAAAAAACATTTTTCATTTAATGCTATAATCAGATTGATAGAACATTTGTTCCAATTCCCAGGCTGTAGATGTTCTAAACATATGACTCCTAGAAGGGTCCGTATTCTCCACTACAGCTGACTCCAGGGGAGGCCAGGGGTGGTAAACTCATTTTATCTGGGGGCTGCACACGCCCTTATATAATTTTAAGTGAACCGGACCAGAAAATAATAATTACCCAGAAGTAAACTGGGTAATGTAATGTAAATAAACACAAATATAGTATAAAAATCAGGTTTATGGTTTTATTTGATGGACTGTACTTTTAGAAGATATATTAAGAGTTTTTTGTTTGTTTTTTAAAGAGAAATGCAATTTCAGTACTATGCCTCAGAACTGGACTCCTGGCAAGCTGCGTCTGCCCCCCGGGCCTTGTGTTTGACACCTGTGCTATAGGCCATACATCCTGACTTCAGATCACTGAGCTTCACAGTGGCCTGAGAGAAAGAATCCTGTGTGATACACACAAACCTGAATATTTGTCCTCATAAGGTCTATCCTTACAACAGTCATGACATTACAACATGGCTGAGTCGTCATACACACAAACCTGAATATTTGTGTACTCATAAAGTCTATCCTTACGACGTTCACCACACTACAACATGGCCGCCTGAGTCGTCATACACACAAACCTGAATATTTGTGTACTCATAAAGTCTATCCTTACGACGTTCACCACACTACAACATGGCCGCCTGAGTCGTCATACACACAAACCTGAATATTTGTGTACTCATAAAGTCTATCCTTACGATGTTCACCACACTACAACATGGCCGCCTGAGTCGTCATACACACAAACCTGAATATTTGTGTACTCATAAAGTCTATCCTTACGATGTTCACCACACTACAACATGGCCGCCTGAGTCGTCATACACACAAACCTGAATATTTGTGTACTCATAAAGTCTATCCTTACGACGTTCACCACACTACAGAGCAGAGCAAACAATATGGCACATGGTCATTTCTGACATTTTAGATCCTCGCTATGATCAAGTCTAAATATGTGATGACTCACACATCATGTAATATATTTCAAATTTATGAATAGATCAATTTCATTATATATATAAAAAAAATACATTAGATTTATTTTGTTCTATTTTTTTCTTCAAAGACAATGATGCATTTAATGCAGAAATGTGTGTCATGATATAAAATATAACCTACAATTTAAACATGAGCTATTTTCTAAAACCAAAGTTTATTATCAGCATTAGCTATGTATTGGCTAAGATGTCATTTAATTACATCTTATTTTGTGTAATGTGTCCTGTTAGAGAGTTTATGCAGATTAAAAACAATATTTTTTGCAAATATGCATTCCCAGTTTTCCATAATTTTGTCACCATTGTTTCTAATGAGAGCAAGGCCAGCTCAACTTGCCTTAGTGCCACTTTTATAGATAAATCTTATTTTTATTATATTTTAAAATAAATTTTACCCTAACTGTTAATATATTTTTATAACTTGCAAAATGACCTAACAGCATGACACAAATGTTTTGATACAAATATTTAAGATTTTTTTTTTAATTATTATTTTTGCAACAGGACAATTTTCCCCCATAATGTGTTTATTTATGTATTTATTTATTCCAATTTGCATAAACCTTTTTGACATATTTTAAAGAGAAATGTTTTTCCTTCCATAATCTCCCTCTTCAGTAAAATGTTTTACTTTTTGAGATTGAATGGGTGGCTCACTTTACCTTCCGGCTCAACACAGCCCAGTCTCCCCTATGTGGGGGAGTGTTTAAGGCTAACGGGCTAACGGGCTAACCCTGCAGCTGCAGATGGTGCGCAGAGTGCCTGCACGCAGCATGCGCAGTGTGCGTGCAGCGTGCGTGCAGTGTACGTGCAGCCTGCTCTCCAAGGTTGCTCGGCTCCGCACGTGGCAGACAGACAGCAGACAGACAGCAGACGAACAGCGGAATAAAACTGAACAAAAGGGTAAGTCTTCAACATTTTATAACCTACTATTAGTGATTGTGTGTCGTGTGTGTCAATGTTTTTGAGAGTTTAGCATGCATATTTTAAATAAATGTACTTTTTTATTATATATATATTTTTAACCATAGAATTTATTGGTAAGAGGGCAACTTTAAAAAGATTAAAAGATAGACTGCTGAGGTCAAATACTTTTAGTTAATGAATTTTCAGCTGAAAGTGAAAAGACTATGGGTAGCAGGTAGCATGAGCTGAGCTAACACCGTTAGCATGAACACGCACACGTGGTCTTCCCAAATTTTCTTGAAATAGCAGGTAAATTACAATTATTGTTCAACACAGTTTTGTAAAAGTTATCTAGTGGCACTGTTTTGTGCATATTACATTTGATAATGGTAGTGGTATTAATTTTTCACCAAGTACACGGTGAAATGATCATTTAGGTAATCCTTTAATGTTCACATGTTAGTAGAGTATATAAATGAAGGGAGATGAGAAAAAAAGAGCTGTCGTACAAGTTTATTTAATCCAAAGTATTAATCATCATGTTTAGACACCACATGTGTATAAACTGAAACCATTGTAGTTAATTTAATTTTATCAAGGCCTTCGAGCAGCCTTAAGTTCATGTGCAGACACGTTAAACTTTTTTGAGTCCCATACATTTAGACATGTTTGAGCATCTGAGACAATCCCCAAAGCTTTTGAGGCTTTGGTGATCATTTTGACATACTTTTACAGTTAAGTATTCATGAAGCATCATTTCATACACATGAGTTCTTGTCAAACGAATATCTACAGCATTTTACGTATAGTGTATAATTTATAGCAAACCATGTACCACAATAACATTAACTCTTTTTTTTTTTCAGTGATCATGTCTGAGCAGAAAAATGGGAAGTCTGAGGTAAGATGTCTTAAGTCTTCAAAAACACTTAATCTTGTGGTAAAGTGGTACTGTATTTTTGTTTGTTGGAATAAATTGGTTAAATTTAAAGCTTTAATTTACTCATACTCATAAAACATTCAGCAGCAAACCTGATGAAGACATATTTTTGTTTTTTTAGTCACAAATTAGATATTTGCAGCGTCTCCACAAATTAAAAGAACATCATATTGAGTGTGAGAACCGGCACATGAATTGGCTCGCCAAATCAGCACATGATGAGAAAGAGAGAACTTTGCACTTGCAGCCTTGGCTCCAGACTGTGCCGGTTAGTCGTCAACCCTTTTGTGTGGTACGACTAAAGAAGTCATGTGTAATTGCTTTTAGGGTTCAATCAGCAGCGTTACTGTCATGTTTTTGTTTACTCAACTTTAAATTAAATTGGTGTTTTTGTTTGTGTTCTTAGGAAGAAAACCAAAGATTCTGTGAAGACGGTTCTGTGGGTGTCCCTGCGCTCACACGGACTGACAGTGTCCTAGTATGTATCCTAATCTGATTATCAGCAATCGTTCTATCATTTAAAACTCTTTAGACACTTATGCTGATTCGGCAGAAAGATTTGTCAAATGGTGTTACTCTTATCTTCATCTTTTTTCTGATTCATCATAATGTGTCATAATTGACTATATGTTGAAAGATCTGTTAATTTCTACTGTAAGTGATTGCCTGTTTCTTAAAGCTTGACAGGATGCGTCTTGGATTTGAGGACTGTATTTTAAAATGCAGTCAAGAAGAGGTTGTTCCTGACACCACAGATACAGATGCTGAGCCACAACCAAAAACAAGCAAAGAGAGAACACTGACTGGACCAAAAAGGAAGAAGAAAAGAGTCAATCGAGCCAAGACCTCAACACACAAGACACTGGACACTTCTGAAGTAAGTGTTGCAATATTAGTATTGGGCTACAATTAGTCTTTGTTTAGGCCATGATTAGTCCTGGTTTAGACCATGTTTAGACCACGTTTAGACCATGTTTGTTCTTGGTTTAGGCCATGTTTAGTCCTGGTTTAGGCCTGTACTAGTCCTGGTTTAGGCCTGTACTAGTCCTGGCTTAGATCTACTTCTGTTTGTGAAAACACAGTTCTACTTTTGGCTTTACCTCTACTTTCAGCTTGACCTGAAAAAATGTGGAAATCTGACCAGATCTGGGAGCCAAGATGAATATGGGACATATTCATCTTTGCATGACAAGGAAGACACCACAGATACAGATGGTGAGCCACAACAAAAAACAAGCATAGAGAGAACACTGACTGGACCAAAAAGGAAGAAGAAAAGAGTCAATAGAGCCAAGACCTCAACACACAAGACACTGGACACATCTGAAGTAAGTGTTATATTAATATTGGGCTATAATTAGTCCTGGTTTAGGCCGTGATTAGTCCTGGTTAAGTCCTAGTTTAAGCCATGTTAAGCCCATCTTTACTCCTAGTTTAAGCCACGTTTTGTCCTGGTTTAGGTCATATTTAGTCCTATCTTAGGCCTGTATTAGTCCTGGCTTAGATCTACTTCTGTTTGTGAAAACACATTTTGACTTTACCTCTTCTTTCAACTTGACCAGAAAAAATGTGAAAATCTGACCAGCTCTGGGAGCCAAGATGAATATGTCCCTGATAAGAACGACGTCACAGATACAGATGGTGAGCCACAACCAAACACAACCAAAGAGGGAACACTGACTGGACCAAAAAGGAAGAAGAAAAGAGTCAATAGAGCAAAGACCTCAACATACAAGACACTGGACACTTCTGAAGTAAGTGTTATGATATTAATATTGGGCTATAATTAGTCCTGTTTTAGGCCATGATTAGTCCTGGTTTAGGCCATGATTAATCCTGGTTTAGATCATGTTGAGACCATGTTTGGTCTTGGTTTAGGCCATGTTTAGTCCTGGTTTAGGCCTGTACTAGTCCTGGCTTAGATCTACTTCTGTTTGTGAAAACACATTTCTGCTTTTGGCTTTACCTGTACTTTCAGGTACACCTGAAAAAATGTGGAAATCTGACCAGATCTGGGAGCCAAGATGAATATGGGACATATTCATCTTTGCATGACAAGGAAGACACCACAGATACAGATGGTGAGCCACAACCAAAAACAAGCAAAGAGAGAACACTGACGACCAAAAAGGAAGAAGAAAAGAGTCAATAGAGCCAAGACCTCAACACACAAGACACTGGACACTTCTGAAGTAAGTGTTATGTTAATATCGGGCTATGATTAGTCCTGTTTTAGGCCATCTTTAGTCCTGTTTTAGGCCATCTTTAGTCCTGTTTTAGGCCGCGATTAGTCCAGGTTTAGACCATGTTTAGTCCTGGTTTAGGTCATATTTAGTCCTATCTTAGGCCTGTATTAGTCCTGGCTTAGATCTACTTCTGTTTGTGAAAACACATTTTGACTTTACCTCTTCTTTCAGCTTGACCAGCAAAAATGTGAAAATCTGACCAGCTCTGGGAGCCAAGATGAATATGTCCCTGATGAGAACGACGTCACAGATACAGATGGTGAGCCACAACCAAAAACAACCAAAGAGGGAACACTGACTGGCCCAAAACGGAAGAAGGAAAAGGAATCAGACACTCTTTTATTTCCAGACACATCTGAAGTTAGTGTAATGACATTGGAGAAAAAAAAAGATGGCACTAGAATATATAACAAGAAGTTCCATTGCTTCTATTGCTCAAAGTTTGTCTCCAAAATGGCCCGTCATTTAAAGTCAATGCATAAAGATGTACTGGAAGTACAAAAAGCCTTCTCGAGTCCTAAAGGCTCCAAAGAACGAAAAATGCAGCTGTCTTTGCTTTTAAATAAAGGTAATAGGGCCCACAATAACATAGTAATGAAGGGTGGTAAAGGCACTGTCATACCACGAAGACAGCCCAGTCTTCCTGCTAAAGCTAAAGATTTTGTCCACTGTATCAATTGTGAGGGGTACTATAAAAGACAGACTTTATGGAGACACATGAAGAGATGCTACTTGAGCCAAAAAGTGCAAGGTCTTAAAAAAGGAATATCGAGAGTTCAAGTTCTTTGTAAATATGCAGAGCCTGTTCCGGATAGTGTCAGTCAGCTATTTTGGAATATGGTACAGGACATGCGTGATGATCCAATTACGAACATTGTCAAAAAAGAAAGATACATTGTGAAGTTTGGAGAGCATCTTTTTAATAAACATGGACATGACAAAACAAAGCATGAATACATTAGACAAAAGATGCGTGAGGCGGGAAGGTTAGTTCTTCAAGGCCAAAAAGATGGCAACTTAAAGACCATGTCAGATTTTTTTGTTCCAGCAAATTTTAGAAATGTAATTGAAGTTGTTAAAAATGTGGCAGGGTTAAATGATGAAACAAGCACATTCAAGACACCATCATTGGCACTCAAATCTGGCCATAACCTAAAAAAAATAGCAAGCATTATTGAATGTGAGGCTATGGTGGAAGGAAATGAAGAGCTCGTGAATAATGCCCGTGTTTTCAAGAAGTTATGCGACACAAAATGGAGTGAATGTGTATCATCTCAAGCCCTTAGGAACTTACATGAAGCAAAATGGAATTCTCCCCAACTTCTTCCAGTAACAGACGATGTTCTCAAAATGCATAAAGAACTTGACTTGAAAAGGGAGGAGCTACAGGTGAAACTAGAAAACCAGCCAAACAAACAGACCTGGGCAGACCTCTCAAAACTGACACTTTGTGAAGTCATTCTCTTTAATCGTCGTAGGGAAGGAGAAGTGTCTAAAATGTCTCTTGATGTTTTCAAACTGAGAGATACAACTTCATCCAACCCGGATGTGGGCCTGGCTCTGAGTGAATTAGAAAAAAAACTTTGTCATTATTTTCAGCGAGTAGAAATTAGAGGAAAACGTGGCAGGAAGGTTGCCATTCTGCTTACCCCTAACATGGTTAGGTCCATGGAGCTAATGGTAAAAACCCGCCAAAAATGTGAAGTCTTGGATGATAATCCATACATGTTTGCCAGACCCCAAGCGCTCACTCATTTCAGAGGGTCCGATGTTATTAGGAAAGTGGCTTTAAGATGTGGGGCAAAAAATCCAGCAGCGCTATCATCTACTAAACTACGAAAACATGTGGCCACAATGTCAAAAGTCTTGAACATGAAGGACAATGAAATGGATGATCTAGCAAACTTTTTGGGCCATGATATTAGGGTTCATAGGGAATATTACAGACTGCCCGAGGGAACACTTCAGTTGGCCAAAGTAAGCAAGATCTTGATGGCTTTGGAGAGAGGACAGCTCTCTCAATTCAAAGGCAAGAACCTGGATGAGGTCAATATTGATCCTGAAGGTAAGTTAATTACATTTCTAAAAGCAAAGGAGAAATTAAATTTGTCAACTGGACAAAGTTTATTTGGTTGAATACGTTAATCAGCTCATCCAAGCTGCTGCTTCAGTTCTGGTCAGACGCTGGTGGACACTGCCTTATATCTGCCTGAAGGGGGCGCTAACTACAGTGAAATTACTCTGAACTATGAACTATAGTGTGGTAGTCTCAGAGTCATTTCATTGTAGTTAGCGCCCCCTTCAGGCAGATATAAGGCAGTGTCCACCAGTGTCTGACCAGAACTGAAGAAGCAGCTTGGATGAGCTGAGAAACATGTTTGACCAAATAAACTTTGTCCAGTTGACAAATTGAATTTCTCCTTTGCCATGGATTCTACCTGGACGACTGAGGGATTTTACATTTCTAAAAGCTAATGTTCCATTTGTTACCTGTTACAACATGTTCTTGTTTCTTCTTTTAAGAAAAAATAATTGAAGACAGTGATGCCACAGGCAGCGAAAATGAGGACTGCCTCTTATCCCAAGATTGTGGGGTGTCGTCATCTAATTCTTCAGGTTGGTATAATCCATCATTATTCCAGTCCAATCCAATTAGGAAAAGTGGTCAACTGGACAGCGTCCTTAATAACTGACACGTTTTGATTTTCAACAAAAATCACTCAAGATCGCTGTCAAGATGATTACCCTTGAAGCCTTTTTTATATAAAAATCTCCAGGTAGTTGAACCTGACAATGTGACAGGAAGTGGCAGTTCTTTTGTAATACTTACTATAATTATTAGTGTATTAAACTATACACAGATAATAAAATAAAACACATGTAGATCTATATCTTACATTTTGTTCATTGTAAACTGCAGTATTGATGGAGAAGGGTTTAGTTATAGAAATTGGACCAGTGAATTCCTGTTCAAAAATGCAAAACTGATAAGCCCTTCAACATGCAGGAATCAATCCAAATCCAACTGGGTAAACTAATGATGAGCAAACACTGTTAGAACAAGGTTAAAAGCTCAGGAAAGTGGATTTTGCAGAATAGGTCTCCTTTAAAGTCTTTCCTACTGCACAAATGATTAGTCTAATAACACTAGAGCCTCTGGTTTAGTGATTTGGGTTTTTATCTAAATTGAGGGGAATCAATGAGTCAGTAGGAGACAAAGGCCCAATCCCAATTCTCCCCCTTAGCCCTCTGTCTTTGTCTTAGCCCTACCCCTTAGCCCTACCCCTCTGTCTTTAAACAGAGGGGTAAGGCAAAGGGGTATGTTTTAAACCCTTAGAAATGGGACACCCCTTTGCAGTCGCAACAATATGACATTATTTTTAAAGTTTTGAAGTATTGTGCTCCTTTTGAGTTTGTTTTAAATGAACTTTGCAAAAAGTCAAATGTTTTTTTAATTTTTTAATTTGTTAAAATTACTACACTCTGTACAACATATGTAAATCAAATTTTAATCAACTGTAACACAAAATTAAAATGCTGCAGAGGTGGACGGAGTTGTAGAGGATGCCTGTACACACAAAAAAGAAAACAAAATTAATACATAGTCATAAACATATATACCGTATTTTCCGGACTATTGAGCGCACCTGAATATAAGCCGCATCAACTAAATTTTCAAAGAATTTTATTTTTGTACATATATAGGCCGCACCTGTCTATAAGCCGCAGGTGTCCACGTCTTCAAGAAGTTTTCAAGTTCGGAGCATCTGCTTGTATTGCCTCTAAAGCTTTTGTCGTCTTTTTGCATTGAGTCAGTTCGTCACGCGCGAGAGTCGCTCTGGCGCTCTACTGCGCATGTCTCGAGCAGAAAGAGCCGCTGTCCTGTCTGGGATCATGTCAGTGTCTTGTAGGATTTCAACAGGATTTCAGGCTCTCCCGGGGGTCGGGGTTAGTTGTATCGATCATGTATGAGCGGATGTCCCGCTACTGAAGTTTGAGACGTTTCGTCTCGTCATTTACGCTTCACCTGCATTTAACACATACGGGTCATTAAGACGTATCCCACTCACTAATGTTCATTTAGCAGCAGAACTTATTTTATCACGCAGCGATAAACTGTTTTAGTGCTGACAACAGCGCTAGCGAGTGTTCTAACTAACCCTAACCCATGTGAACCGCACAGACAGCGGCGCTTTCTGCACTCAAGCTGCGCGCGCATCCGCTGTGTTCATAGACGAATAATTATTCGTCCATATATTAGCCGCATCGGTGTATAAGCCGCAGGGTTCAAAGTGTGAGAAAAAAGTAGCGGCTTATAGTCCGGAAAATACGGTAGTTGTTCTGGTACCTACAAATATTATAGAATGTAATATACCTTATATTTTATTTTCAAATTCTCCCACTTTTATGAAGCTTGTTGGGCTGACACAACTCCAACAAGTCCAGCCTCCTACAAGAAATTTCTAAACAAAATACAAATGTGATTAATAACATGTCGTTTTTAATATAAATATAATATTTTAGGCCATGCATGTTCGTAATACTTTACACATTCTACCGTAACATGTGTATAGTTCTAAAAGCGCATGAGACGAGTTACGAGGCGAAATACAGCGATATATTTGACACATTCTAGTCTAACATATATGCGTATATAGTTCTTTTAGGCCATGCATGTTCGTAATACTTTACACATTCTACCGTAACATGCGTATAGTTCTAACCGGGCATGTTACGATAAGCCGTATATGTCAGAAAGCGTAAATGCTGCCGCCATGAGTATACCTACAACTTTTCAAAAGTTACTACAGTTTTATACAACTTTTTATGAGGTTCTTGAGTGCAAATACTCACATTTGTCCAATTTCTTCCCGATTGCTCGACACTTCCCGATTTCCGTGTTGGTTTTTGCTCCGACTTGCGTTAAGCCACGCCTATCCCCTTTGCGCAAAGGGTGCATCTGAAAAAGCTCTGCTCAGAGGGGTAGAACAGCCCTTCCCCTTACCCCTCGCACTTACAGAAAAGAGTATTGGGACACCCCTCTGTCTCTCGTGAACGCGCACAACAGAGGGGTAGGGCTAAGACAGAGGGCTAAGGGGGACAATTGAGACGCAGCCAAAGACTGAGAGTGCAAGGAGGTAGATGTGGGACAGAAATAGAGAATGAATATGCAAAAAATAACTGGATTGATTTTGTGATTCTAAATCAAATTATTATGCCCATAGAGAACACGCAAACGAGGCCCAAAGTTGGTTCAGAAAATGATACAGACCAACCAGGAGGAAGCATGGGTTGTACCTCCACTCAAGATCCTGAGGTGTCTTCAAAATCTCCAGGTATTTGTTCAAAGAGGGAAGAAGGTGATGAGGGGTAGAACAGACAAAAAACAAAGAAAAATTATAATATATTTTTTTTATTCCCATAGAATCATCCCAAATGATTTCCACAGATGCAACAGAAATGGAAAAAGGCCAAGGTGAGTGCTGATGTGTTGCATAGGCTTATAGGAACATGTAGTTTGAAGGGATCTTGAGTGAAATATGTTGTAGCTGCACTACTGAGAATGTGTTGTTCATGAGAGGCTGATTCACTCATGTTAATGTTAGAAACACCTGATTTATTTATTTATTTTATTTTTTTAAACAACTATGCACACTGTTTTTAGGAGCATTTATCTTATTTATCACTAGTCTCTCTTGCTTAAATGCATTAAAAATGAGTTGAAGAGTCAGGAAGTGATACTGAATTGGTTTAATGATCTTGACAGAATGACTTAACAGTTTGCAGCCTCTAGATATTGATGGTAAGATGAATGTATTGCTGGTGTATGCTTCTAAACGACACAAAATAAAAATGCATATTAATAACTATACAATAACATTGTCTATACACAAAAAAGGGCTAAATTACAACACACTAACTCATTGCGCATCTACACAATATAGAGAGCGCAATGGTGCTAGCGCCTCATTAAGGAAAAGGACACATGATGGATGCATGCATCAATTAAGGGATTAAACGGCTAAAACTCTAAAACTTAACATTTACATGCATTGCAAACTCTACTTACTTGAGTCATAGACTCATAACACAGGGAATGCAAACGAGCTGCAAACTTAAATGTTTAAACTTGAAGTCTTAGACGGAAAACTTTGAGGCAAGTCATCTTTTGTTCTCCTTTTTCTCTCTCACTCCGGCTCTGCATGCATTTTTATTACAAATTGACATCTGCAACCTGAGAGTGGGATGTTTTATAGATTTATTATTTGTTCCCGCATCTGCACCTCATAGATTTTTGGTGGTGGTCTTTTTTTCCTGTGGGGAACATTTGAAGCTTTAACTGCCAAGCATAGGCTGTGTAAATGTCTCTAGTAAAACACTGGGCCACCAAATTTAAGTTTAAAAGTATTCCATCTTTTTGATGTTCTGTTTGCAAAATGTTTTATTTTAATTATTATTAATAATAATAATAATAATAATAATTGTATCTTTTTTTTTTTTTTTTAAGCCTCAAAAGGACAGAAGAGGAAATGGACAGCCGAAGAGGTGGAAGCTGTGGAAAAAACACTCATGAATTCAATTCAGACTGGTAGAGTACCTGGTAAAGCACTGTGCCTCCAATGCATCGAGGCCTCTCCAGAAGCCCTGTCAGGACGCTCTTGGCAGGGAATCAAATTTTATGTAAAAAATCGTATCGACTCAGCCAAGAGAGAAAGTTCTAAAAGAAAGTAGTCAGCTTTGTAGCTGATTTGAAATTTATTTTAACAGAAAATATTTGTCAGTACTGAGTTGTGTTTTTTTTTCTAACTGTTGAAGTTCATTAACAAAGAAACAACAAATGGAAAATAAAGCAGTTCTGGTAAGTTTAGTCATTGTATTTTTTTTAATACAGATCCTATCTTACAGAAAACCCACTAATGCGAAAAGTGGCCCACCCCATTCATTTACACCAGTCTCCCCTAAATAATAAATGAGATCACTAATGCACATTTTTGAATAAAGGTTTTGAACAGTTTTCAGACAATTTTAAGTAATTCCTCAAATAGAAACCCCAATTAATGCCAAAATACCTGTAGCTTAATGTCATTAAGCTGCACAAAGTAACTTCTCCCATCAACACTGAGCTTTTGTCAGTCCAGTAAAATTCTGTCTTTGAGTTGTGTAAATCCTGGTACAAAAATAATCCAGTCTCTGAAAGTCTAACTGACGTCATTGGTTTCATTGAAAAATGATTGCCACATTGGATTCGCACGCAGCTATAAACTTCCAATATACGTGTAATTTTTTATATATTGTCAGATTTCAACTTGTGCCACTGCAATTTTGAATGATGCAAATGTCATAAGTCAATATTTATGGAAAAATAGAGCCAAAAAGGGGAAAAAATAAAAAATATTGCCATCTGGTGGTTGTTCCCAGTACTACATAATGGGTGCGACCCCAATAGTCACCAAAGACCAGAAAAATCTCAAACAAGAAAACAGTTGACATTTTGGTTCACTTTTTTTTCCTGGGCCAAGAAAAAAAATGAAAAAATTTGAGGGTGGTTTTGGTGACTGTAAGTCCCTCAGAAAAGTAGGGTCCCCATATATGACAGTGCTACATGAGGTTCCCAAATGTCTTGGAAAACAAGTATGTGTGTGTGTGTGTGTGTGTGTGTGTGTGTGTGTGTGTGTGTGTGTGTGTGTGTGTGTGTGTGTGTGTGTGTGTGTGTGTGTGTGTGTGTGTGTGTGTGTGTGTGTGTATGTGTGTGTGTGTGTGTGTGTGTGTGTGTGGTGGTCGGAGGGGTTGATGGCGCAGATTGGCAGCCTTCCTTCGGTTAGTCCCAGGGCAGCTGTGGTTACAGTAGTAGCTTACCACCACCGAGTGTGGAGTGAAGGAATAATGCTCTGTACAGCACTTTGGGTGTCATGAAAGGCACTATATAATTGGAATGATTAATTAATTTATTATTTATTTAATAATTAAATAATAGGTGTTTTGTTTTCAACAAGAAAGTTGAGAGTAAATAAAACTGTTGGCTAATGCTAGCTAGCTTCTGATTGTAATTGTAAAAAATTTTAAGTGTACGGGACTTGTTTAATAGCACAAATCATCTGATCTGTTGCAGTTCCAACTAAGTCAGTTCTTTAAGGGCAGATTGTGTTGAAACAAAACTCAGATTAAAGTCTAACTTGAGCAACAGAGCTTCAGACAGATCAGAGCCTCTAGTTAGCGTCACACCACCAGGGAATGTAGATGACATCAGCTGCCAAGTATCAAAAAGCGCAATCATGGCCAAAAAGATGTTCCAAACAACAAACAAACTCAATTATCTGCAATGACACTGATCGAATGTTGTTATATTTTTTACAACTGTCGCCAACACAATCCCAGTTTCACTCCAGGTTTAACAAACCCAAGATGCTAAATAACAGTAAACTGCTGAGTCGTTGTAGCTACAATCCAAATGCTTAGGTCGCATCATTGCTCTGTGCCACTGCTACATGGTTCAAAAAGGCTTAATTTCAGCAGACAGCGCTCATATGAGAAAGTACACTGCGTTCAAGGGGGAAATGACAGTGACATTAACCACCTCAATGGGGCCTCGCCGTGGAGATAACACCCAGAACCAATTTATCCAAACATGATTACATTCAATTAGCTTTTTGCAGGTGTCTTTGTAGAGATAAGGCATTAAAGGTGCTATATTACACAAAATGGATTCTTGTCAGCTTTTAGCTGTTATAGTGCTGCCACGTTGTTAAAAACATACCTGGAGTTGTGTTTTGTTTCATTCACACATGTTTGAGTAACCCTTTATTATTAGTCCGTCTACATCTCCAAAGCTTAAAACGCTCTGTTCCACCTTGTGATGTCATGAAGTGGTAGTTTTCAAGTTAACAGCTACCTTTAATGTTTCAGTCGAGACTGGCAGTTACAGGGTTGAAATTCTGAAATTCTTCAAATGATTCTACTGAAGGTGTATGGAGTTTAAAAACATAGTGGAGCACTTCCTGCATTTCCACATGACATCACAAGGTGGAACAGAGTGTTTTTTGTTTTTTTTTATTAAAGACAATAGAATATAATATTAAACAAAATACAACAATAAACATGAAAACAAGACACAAAAACATAAAACAATCCAGAAAAACAAAAAAGCTTCCCACCCCTAACCCACCCCTTCCGCCCAAACACACACACACACACACACAAATTTAAGTAAATAAAAATAAAAGTAATGTGGTAGTGCAGCATGACCATACCGCTAGGCCCCCTTATTTTATATTGTGGCCTATTTATCATTTCATTTTCTTTCCTTTCCTTATTTCTTCCCCATTTTTAATAAACAATTTTAGTCTCTATACTTAACTAATATTATTTTCTCCATCATCATTTCCTTTCATCATCTTTACATTTTACTACAGTCTTAAAGCGTAATTTTAAAGGTAGCATTTTCTTTTTCTTCCCCCCTTTCTTTCTTTTTTCGTGTTTTCAGTTTGAGGTTTGAGAGAAGAACTCAATCTAAATATGCAGAGTTTGTGTGTTAAACATGTGTGAATGAAACAAAACACAACTCCAGGTGCGTTTGTGATAAAGAAACAACATTAGAACATAGCTCAGAAAACAGCGTAACATGGGCCCTCTAAAGAAGACCTCAGTAGTTGCAGCGTTTCCTCCTGTGTCATGTGATTTGTGATTTAGCGGTGAAGGAGGCGACTGGTAGATTACCTTTGTTGAAGAACATTGAAGCCATCTGCCCCATCTCGACCCTCTCCACGATGTCGAAATGATCCGTGTGACCTCCGGAGCGCTCTGAAGGGGGAGCAGGGGGGAGAGTGAGGTGAGGCTCAGAGCTAAATGCACACAACCGTTTGAACCAGAGCACTGCGAAAAATAACTTCTATAATACTGAATTAAAGCTGCACTATGTAACTTGTCTGGCGAGGGGTAGGTGTTATTTCTATGTAATGCTGTCACAAAACTAAAATGTAGTGTTGTCACCATACTCAAATTTCAAACAGTAATTCTGAAACCACGATGATAATAAAAAAAACACTCTTTAATTATATTTTCAACATTAAATTGTTTCTTTTATATTACCATGTGGCCTGACTTTCAATACTTTTGACAAACCTATTCCTGTGCGTGGACTGTTTCACAGTGTGGCATTGAACTTATCCATTTTGCATTTGTTAAAGAGTTTTATTGTGAGCAGGGTCACATCTCCACAGATCTGATCTGACTTGTGACTAGGCTTGTGGCACCACCTGCTTGTCTCTGAAGATTGATCAGATTAATGCCATACTGTGAAACATTCTAGAAAAAAAGCAGTAACATCTCCATGGAGACAAGCAATTGGTAGACGATCCACTGGAAAAGTTACAGAATGAACCTTTAAACTCAGAATAACTGAATTTTGAATGGATTATTTTTTATTTTTTTATTTTTTTGTTAATAGTTTCGGTTTAGTAATCAACTGTGCTTACATAACGAACTTTAAATTTCTACATTGATCATCTGCAAAAGTAGTGTTAATATCATCATTGTGGCATCAAAGCTCGACTCAGATTTAAATAAATTTACTAGTTATCCATAAATATACATAATCATGTAATCATGAAATCCAAAGACTAAGTTGTCCAAAAGTAGTTTTAGAGCTCTGAATAATGCATGAAACAGGACATTTTATCATCATTTGAAAATGACAAATAGACTAGCAGTAAAACCACTTCAAACTCATGCATTCAGAATTACAAGTTCAATTCAAAAACAGGAGAAGCAACTGCATTTTCTATTCATGGGTTTCAGAGAGATTAAAAAGACAATTTAAAACCTAAATAATATTGTTTGAATAGTGAAAAGTCCTTAAAATGGTGCTTATAAACAGAAAGCCTGAAACCCATGGATAGGCATTCTCTTTACAGAACACACCACATACCATTAATGCGCTTTGAATGAATCGTGTAGACTGTAGCTTGTTTAATAGAAGAAAAACAAATATTTATGACTTGGCTAAGCACTAACCACCCTTTTAAATACTGCAGACTGAGGCTCATATTTATTACCTTTAAGATATAAAATCTCTATGTCATTTGGAGGCCTGCTGCACACACAGCCGGAGCAGCAGCAACAGTTCATCTGCTTTGAAACTGACCAACCAGGAGACACTTATTACAATCACTTTTGGTCTTGTTTACATGTTTATAGTCTAGAAATATATGCATAAGTTACTTTAAAGGTCTTATATTACACAGAATTGAGTTTAGTGAGCTTTAAGTCATGTTATTATGTTTTGTTTCATTCACACATGTTTAAGTAACACTTTATTATTAGACTACATCTCCAAAGCTCAAAATGCTCTGTTCCAGTTTTCAAGTAACAGCTACCTTTCACCTACACAACAGAGATTGGGACTGAAATCATCCAAATGATTCTAGTGAAGTACTAGTGAATACTTCCTGTATTTTCTGTGTTTTCCATTTGAGAGAAGAATTCACCCTTTGTGTGTTTGTGCGTTAAACATGTGTGAACAAAACAACTCCAGGTCTGTTTGTGAAGAGGAAACGACATTATAACAGATCAGAAAATTGTGTAATATAGGCCCTTTAAACTGGCACATTGGATTTAATCTGCCTTATCCTAATCCTAACCTTATCCATTCCTATGTTTTTATTTCAGTTCAGTAAAATGAATTAAATTTCACACAGGGGGCGCTTTGTGCAAATGTTTTTTTGGGTTTTTTTGTTATTGCAAACCATAACAATTGTTAGTGACAATTGGGCTTAGACCTTATCGAAGGTAAGCGTAGATTCGCCGTATATTTTGGAGCGGAGTTTATTCACAGTTTTCCTTGTATGAATAACATCTGCGCACGCACAGGGCTTCTACAGTGAAGTCGTGCATGTGCGCGTGCATGAGCAGCCGTGCTGTGCTTTGGCCCACCTCCTCCAGCCGGGACTTCTCAGTTTCGTACAAATTGTTTTCCTTCCTGCTTACAGCCGGATCCTGTAGTTTTTCTAACCTTACTAGCAGTGGCCACAGCTTATGAAAAAAACTAGTTCACCACAAAGAGCATTGATCTCGTGATGAAAAAAATAACTTTTGCGTTTTTTTGTTTTGAGTTAACTCGTTAATAACGCAATATTTTTGACAGCATTAATTAATACACTAAAGATCTACACCTATAAATTACATTTGCTACGGTCTACTACAAATGATAATGCTGAGAATAGAAGTTTAGTTATTAGGGTATTAGGGCAGTAAAGCAGAAGTAAATGCATGGTTTGAATGTTTAGAATGGATTTCACACAGAAGAATCCGACCTTTCCAACACACATTCAGCAGACTTCTTTGCTTTTGTTGTATTTGCCATGATGTTAATAAGAATATAAGAAGAGACACATTTCTGAGGATCTTTACATTTTTTTCAACATCATCCTTGATACTGTTTTGAACTACATCGGCAGCGGCCATCTTGGTACTGCTGTGTTACAGAGATAATAAAGCCGAGGTGGAGGACACTCACGGATGGACAGGATGGGTTTGGTCTCAGGCTCTGATCTTCCTCTGGTTATAACTTCATCGTCTGAATAATCGGAGGTAGAGTCACTTTCGTCAGTCTGCAAAGAGACACACATTAACTAAATTACATACACAATTCGTACAGTTTTATACAAATTACACTTTTTATTTTTTCATGATTAGATCTGGATCAGTCAAAGAATATTGACAATAAAACAATAAGCAGCTTGGAAGTGACTGGTGGTAACGAATACAAAAATGCCATTGATTTCTGGGTTAAAAGATAACCTGGAAGATCATTTTGACACTGTATTTCATATGTTTGTTATTGAAAACAGTATATTTTAGTTGTTAAATCAAATAACAATAACAATAACAATAATTACTCAAATAAATAAAATCTAATCTGATTTTAAATATTTTGCAACTTGAAATCATGACAAATGAAAATTGGGCATGGGGCAATATAAAAATTTGGTGTTACGATTATCGTGGCAAAAATAATTGCGATTAACGATTATATATCACGATAATTGTGAATGTCTAAAATGTGTTATGGATATGAATAATGCTCATTTTAATATTATGAATAGGTTCCATATTTAAACTGTTATTGTAATGTACTTTGTTGTAAATGTAGAAAACAACACATTCTGGTGACATAATGCAGAGTTTGATAGCAGCCTATAAAGACTCTTTGAAAATATTACTGAAAGTGCCGAGGTTTTGTAGTGCCAGTAAAACGTCTGTAAACTGTGGTGTGAGATCCTGTGCTGTCACGATTAGATGTTGTATTTATTGATTTAGGTGTAGAGCCATGAATTTGAAAAATCAAATCATTCAGGCTCTAGTGTGGCCAGTAAGGAGCTCTGTCAGATTCACCTCTAAGCTGTGGAGACATTGGCGGTCTTGTCTGTTTACATTATAACATGTATTGTATATTTAAATTTGTATTCTTCTTATTTTTTATATACTTACTTACTATGAACTAGATTTTATGTGTTCTTAATAAAGATTGAATTGAATTAAATGGCAATTATCACGATTATATAATATGTCCGACAAACAATTATTGTCTACTCTTTTTATCACGATAAGATATTATTGTTCATTGTCCCATCCCTAATGGAAATACAGTTTCACAATGGGGGTCCCGGTATGATGCATTTCTGTATGTAATTGGGATTAATCTTGTAAATCTACCCTCTCCTATCCATGTGTTAAGAACCATAGCAATTAACAATTTAAAACAATATAATTTTTTGAATGGGGAAAAATACTGAAATTTTGCATAACAGGAAGCTGAAACCTATGACTGCATTAGAGTTCTCCCCTGAATTACCACTAGAGGGCAGTCACATTTATTGTTGGTCACAGCTTTCTTCATTAAAAATTCCATTTATTTCCCTCTCGTTCTTAATAGCCCGGTCCTTTTACTCTGAGAACAAACAAACAGCATTGGTATTTTCTCTATAAACACTTCATGCATCAATGTGAACCACCTGTTTTATTTCTAATGCTACTCCTTACTCAGGAAAACTACCCCAGCCATCAGTCGCAGGCATTTCCGCTCTGCCTTCTCCTTGTCCATTATTCAGAACAGAAATGCTGTGGACTTTAGAGCAGAGCTATGAATCAGGGTAAGCTTTTGTCCCCAGGCCCATAACTCCCAAAGTGGAAAAACGCACCGAGGTGTTTTAAAATGGAATGAGAAGACCGAACGCACATGAGAAAAAAGATGGTTTATACTGTAGCGATAAAACAAAAGCTCACAATGTCAAATATTAGACACGGGAGTTTATGGCTGGATCAATAGAGGATTTCCTAAAGCAAACAGCAAAGACAGGAAGCCAAACATGCAACGTTAAAGTGGCTATATAATGAATTATTCAGGTACGTTAAACTACATGTTCACAGTTGAAAGGTGCACTATAAGGCTGCAGAATTAATCACAATCAAATGGAAATCGCAAATTGAATGGATGTTTTTAAAGATGTCATTGCTTTGCCTGGGATGTTCCACAGTAAGGCATTAAAGGGCCCATATTACGCTATTTTCTGATCTCTGTTGTAACATTTCCTCATCACAAACATATCTGGAGTTGTGTTTTGTTTCATTCACACTTGTTTAACACACAAACCCTGCAGTTTTTCTCTCAAAAAGAAAAGACTCTGTTCCACCTTATGATGTCATGTGGTAATACAGGAAGAGCTCTACTGTGTTTTTAAACTCCACACACCTTCACTAAAATCAATTGGATGATTTCAGACCTGGAATTGCCAATCTCTACTCAACTAAAGGTAAAAAGGAGCCGTGAACGTCATGACATCACAAAGTGGAAAAGAGCATTTTGAGCTTTGGAGATGTAGACAGACTAATAATAAGGGATAACTCAAACATGTGAATGAAACAAAACACAACGTGGAGAGGTGAAGGAAGAGGAGAGAACAGGATGCTGTTACCACATGTTTTTGAGGAGGTAACATCATTATAACATGACTTGAAGCTCACAAGAATAATTTTAGCGTAATACAGAACCTTTAAACCTAGGGGTGGATGATATGATAAAAAATGTATACCAAAGTTTTCTTTCCTGAGTCATAATTTTAGTATTTTATCACTATTCATGTAAATTCACTATCTTCATAATGCTGTTAAGCGGTAACTAAAGTCAACAGCTTTTTCTAAGAGCTCATACTTCACTATGATTTGTTCATTCCTAAGGGAGGTTCACCAAAAAAAGAAGAGGATTTGGAAAGGGTTTGGAAGAGGGTTGGTGGCGGGTGTTGCTGTTGCTAAGACCGTCAGACATGTTTAACTGGAGTTGACAAAAGATCTCACCTCTTCCTGTTCTCTCCTCTTCCATCGGAGCTGAGCGTTCGCCGCTGCCATCGCCTCAATCACAAACGTCGTGGTCATATAACTGAACAACAAGAGACAGAATATAATACAACTGTCATATCTTCTATCAAAACCATAGAATGTGTAAAGAAGTGGACTAAGCAAGTGTGACGTCACCCATAGCATTCGGCTCCAGTCAAATGAACCTCACGAGGCTAGCAGTTACAGGGGCGAATTTGGAGCCAGTGTCATATTAGGAACCGAAATGTATTTACGGAAAAAAAAATTGTGAAATAAAAACACTAGGATCATGGAGAGTGGGTTAATACGAACATTTTAAGACTAAAATGACAAGGCTCACAGCAGCAGTTACAGAGAGAGGGGTGGCAATTTTTCAATGTAAAGTCAATTGGACCCAGAGTCGATGGAGCCAGAAGCACCCCCATGCTCACTTCCTATTTAGAACATGGCATCTAGCAGGTTAGCATTGTTCATTTATATATACAGTCTATTATCAAAACACAAATTTGTTTTTCGTAACACCAACCTCATGAACCCCAAAAACGTGATGAGGGTGAGGCTGACCACCCATCCGGCCGTGGCGAAGGCTTTGGGCATCGTCAGAGCTCCAGTTCCAACGATCAGGTTGAACATGTAAATGAGCCCCACCTGAAAAACACAACAGGGAAAAGTATGAGGAAAAGTACACACTCTCACACTCAGATATAGTAAGGGCTTTTACACTGTTCAGGTCTCACTAAAAGCAGTGAATTTGTTAAGAGTATCAAATAGTATTAAAATATCACACACTTGCATTACGATTCATCTATATTAGGTCTAGTGATGTGGATCTTATTCAGTTGGGGGCGACTGTGACTGGAGTACTCATCCACCAAGCCAAAGTTCTGCCATTGTGTCTGTAGTGTATTTTAACGAGGGTAAATACACCACAGTGTCCTTTGGCAAGTTCATTTAATTTTTGTTTTCCCCATGTATGTATTCATGTTGAGTATTTATGCAATCATAACAAAAGAAACAAAACAACAAAAACTTTGCCCAAAAAGAAGTGGGAAAAAGAAAAATGTATTTAATCCCACCCCCCTCTTCTAAAATTTAGTCCATATAGTTTGACTTAGATGGAACTACAACAGGTGAGCTGATTTGTGTTCTTAAACAAGTCTCTCTCACATTAAATTACAGTCACAAACTAGTTAGCATTAGTCAACAGTTTCAGACAATCTTATAACTTTCCTGACAGTTTGTCAATGTCTGCTTTGTGTCACCATGGTATCTCCTAAACATTCCACCATCAGAGATACATGTAGGACACCCCCAGCATGATGCCACTACAAAGTATCAATAGGCTGAAATAAGTAAAGTATTAAAGTATTAGTTTAAATCATAAAAAAGCTGTTTGTGTCTAAAAGAAAAGCATGTAAGCAGTAAAACTCTGCGGTCACCAGTCGCTGACGCAGCAGCTGATCAGAGCCCGATCATAAAGAGGCCTAAAAAGACGTGTCAGCAGACTGCTTCCTGTTCAAACCTGTGGTACTTCTCAAACATGATCTTACTCATGAAGAAGAAATTAAAATTGAAGATTAATTGTCTTTGCTACTACAACTAAAACTACTACTAACACTCACTGCTACTACTAAACCTCAGCCCTATCCTGACCTCAAGAAAACTAAAAATGATGGCTAAATTTGACAGAATAAATCTTAACTTATTTAAAGGGTGCATGAGCTAAGTTCTTCTCTCAAACAGGAAACACTTCACCTTGTGATGTCATGCAGACAGAAGTGCTCCACTATTTTTAAACTCCATATACCTTTATTAGAATCATTTAGATAATTTTAGCCCTGTAACTGCCAATCGCTACAAAATCTCTACAAAAAGGTAAAAAGTAAAATAGCTGTTAACTTGAAACTGGAGATGTAGACAGACTAATAAAAAAGTGTTACTCAAATATGTGCGAATGAAACAACACAACTCCAGGTCTGTTTCTACCATGACTAAAAGCCCACAAGACTGTAATAAAGAACCTTTAATCTGTGGAATGTTAACTGTATTGTAATTGATGTTATGTTAAACTTATGTGTTTCCATTAGGATTGTTAAAAGCACTGAAAATCAGATCAAAGATTAAAACTAGTACTGAAACTAGAAACTCATTTGAGCAGGTGCTGATACTAAAAAAGTCACTTTCACAGGACAAAAGTGAACCTTTCCTTAATGTCTTTAGAATGATCTTGAGCTGCATCAGAACAAGTATAAGAGCACATGGACCACTGAGGAGTTACACAGATATAAGGACACATGGGAATAGAAAAGAAAGTACTATGATTTAATGTTGAAAATCAAATGCTACTGCCTAAATGTGTTGAAAGTTTTCTTTTTTTTTTTTTTTTTTTAAATTAACATTGTGTGGTATCAGCATCGGTATTGAGTACTGACTCTAGTTATGACAACACTAGTCAGTAATACAATACCTAAAGTGATGACTGTTCCATAGTGAAAGCTGAAAAGTGTGGAGTGGAAAAAGTAGGTCAGCTGAACAAAAGCTACATGAATTAGAAATAGCATCCTGCCACAGAAGAGGGTGTCATATGATTGAGCTGCATAAAGGAAGATGGTGGACACTCACAAAGGCAGAGTAGGGCTCCCCGGTCTCTGTGATTCCTCCGGCCATGGCAGCGGTGCACTGGTGATCCCCTACAAACAGCAGGAATAGAGTAATCAACAGTAGCTACAGTATGGTAAAGCAATAGTTGGTACAGTATGGTAAAACTTATTTCCACCTTATATTCCTTAATCATAATTTTGTTTCATTTTGTCTTATGAAAAACAAATATATGGCTTTCAGTGTTTCTATTTTGGACATAAGCAAGACTAACTTTTAATTATGGGCATTTAAGACAAACATTTTCACAATTTCTTCCTCCAACTCTGCTCCACGCTTTTACTGACAGAGTAATTATTACTAATTATAGCTGCAAAGTTTAAGTGCTTACACTGAATTACTACCTGAATGCCTCATAGCCCCCGTTCTAGGCCTGTCACCATAAATACTATATCCACTTATTTTTCTGTACTGTGACGAGATTTGAGCTGTACAAGGTTGAATTATTAATATGAATTACAGGTGGAATTATATATATGTTATATAATATATGAATATATATTATATATATTAATTATATAATATATGAATTATATAATTATTATTAATTGAATAATTATTAATTATTAATTATTGAACTTCTATGACTCATTAGATAAAAACTAACAATTTAAGAGATGCATTCTGTTTAGGGATGGGACAAGATCTCGTACCACAAAATTTCACAAGACAAAAAATCGCCACAAGATTGTGCACACATGAGGAAAATCATCTCATGAGATTGTACCTCCATGTTTTTACATTTGGATTGAACAAAAAAGGATTAAGTGCTGGCAACTTCAATTTCTTGAGAAGCTGTTGTACCAAAAACAGTGCTACAATGACATAAAAAATATTAAACAAAGTAAACCATTAATGTTGAGGCCAAAATTCTGAACTGAGTAACAACATTTATTTATTTTTACTTATTATGAATTATGCTAAAATCTCATCTTGGCTCGTTCTTGTGGATCCAATCGCGTTTCTCATCTTGTCTTGTGGAAACACTGTCTCCCACCCCTAATTCTGTTATTTATTTATTGCAGTTCATATTTTTTACAATATCGTACGGTTAATTACTTAGAGTTATTTTTCTGCTTTATGGTTTGGTTTAAATTTAATCATTAATCATCTACATTTACTTGTTATTGTGACAGGCCTACCCAGTCTGCACCTATCCGGTTCTTTGGCCTGCTGTAGACTGGGACACATGTGGTCTGACAGGTTTGGGGACAAAGTCAATTTAAATTTGGTTGTTTAGTGAACTCAGATTTCCTTGTGCATGTAAACAGTGACTAGTGATAGGTGGTAGCTGTGTTTCCCAATAGGAGGAGATTGTAGTGGCTCTCAATAGTCTAATTTTTGCCCCATAGTCTAAAACTAATCTGAACAAAAAATGGTGAAACTTCCCAGACAAAGCAATAACATCTCCATGGAGAAAAGCATTTGATGGACCATCCACCAGAAAAGTTACACATTGCGCCCTTTAGACAATGCTACAGACAGAAAGTATAATTAGTTTTACCATTTTCTATGCATATGCCATTGCTCTGATTGGAATGTTCCGTAATATGACAGCTCTACTTTACATTTATTCAATTACAAAGTAGAGCTGTTTAATGTCATATTACGGAACATTCCAATCAGAGCAATGGCATATGCATAGAACCAAGGAGGTAACAGACCACAAACAAAGAAGTTATATGGTGGACCTTTAAACTTTTGCTGCATTAGACTGGTGAAATATATAGATCTCAAGGGCTGTGTGGAGAAATTATGTTAACTAAGCCAATTTTCATGTGTTTTGTTTAAGAAGCTGTCTTATTTTAGGGTGACCAGATTTGCAAAATTAAAAACTAGGACACAGCCGGGTTGGAATGTTGTGGTAAATAAAATTGTGGGGGGAAAAAAAAGGGCATAACATTATCCATTCTTGACTCACGTGTGGGTCAGTATAGACTTTTGTTGGTGTATTGTTTGCCTTATAGTCAATTCCAAGCACTGCATTTGCATCTGCATTTTAGCTCAACAAACGACCATATATTCCCCTCGTTACTGTTGGCGGGTATCAGATTGGTCAAGAACAGGGACAACTGGGACATTTTTTGGATAAAACTGGGACAAATGAATGGTTTTGGATAAATCTGCTGGGATAGGGGGCACAGGGCTCAAAACTGGGACTGTCCCGGGTAAAGAGGGACATCTGGTCACCTTAGTTTATTTAAAAAAAAAAAAAAAAGTTTCTTAAATATATGGACAGGGATCATATGCAGACTAGTGTCCACACAAACTCATCAATCAAACAAAATATTATTTTAGTAACAACACTGCAGTCTATGATGTGTTACACAATTGTTAACGAGATTGGAAATAAACTGGCTTTAATATTTTATAATTTGTTGTTTTGTTCTTAGTTAAGTTGGTGAGCTGGCATCTTTGAGACTGCTGTTTTAGAACAATCTTTCCACACTGCAGCGTTACTACATAATTATACGATTTCGTCAAAATAAATAACCAAAAAACATAATCATTTGACGCAAACTTACCTCGGTGAACGTGAATCTGCCTCTAACCTCAGAGCCAGGAGTAGGAGGAAGCAGCTAACACTAAGCTAACAGGCTAAAAACATTAGCTCGTTTCCCCGCAGTCAAGCCGGAAAGGCGGGTTAAGTTAGAAAAAAACGCAAGAATAAAGAGTTAAAATGCATGAACGTCAGGGAAATTCACCCTAAAGTTCCGTGGAAATGTCACTAGTTAAACCATGACTGCAAACAACCAGCTGACCCGACTCCGAACTACTAGGCTACAGCTAATGCAACGGCAACACAATTTATGCATCTTCAAAATAAAAGCACTAAAGAAATTAAGAACCGGAATTTTCAACGTTGAGTTTTAATTTATGGGTAATTCGATAAGAAAAAGATGAGTTTTTATAGTAAATAGATATTATGTGTCTTGTTAAGTCTTACATGGACAGTTATTGGATGAAAAGTTGGCATGAGAAATTATTTTGACAGGTCAAGCGGAAAACGTTTCGAATAGAGTTTTATTTTTTCTGATTACTTCTCGCACGAGCCTTTACTGTCACATGACACGTGCATAAGTCAGCTGGTTATTGATTTCTGCACCTGCCATCTGTACTTTATCAGTCCTTATCTTTAATCATTTTTATATAATACTCAAATACACTTTTAACATTATTTAGGCCTTATTTATTATGTATTATTTTATTTAATATTATGTATTTAATTGTTAGGGAAAGAAGTCCAAACGCTTAAATTTCACCTGTACACTAGAGGGCGCCATAGTATAAACTACTAAATATAACAATCCGCTAAAACAATCTTATGACATATTACACTATTTTCTGATCTTTATTTCCTCATCACAAACAGTCCTGGAGTTGTGTTTTGTTTCATTCACACATGTTTGACAAATAAACCCTGCATATTTAGGATGAGTGCTTCTCTCAAACAGAAAACACTCTGTTCCACCTTGTGATGTCATGTGGTAATACAGGTGTGTTTGTAAACTCCATACATCTTCACTAGAATTATTGATCATTTCAGCCCTGGAATTGCCAATCCCTACTGAACAAAATTTAAAAGGAGCTGTTAACTTGAAAACTACTGATTCATGACATCACAAGGTGGAATGGAGTATTTTCTGTTTGACAGAAGCACTCATCCTAAATATGCAGGATTTGTGTGTTAAACATGTGTGAACAAAACAAAACACAACTCCAGGTCTGTTTGTGATGAGGAAACATAGATCAGAACATAGTGTAATATGGGCCCTTTAAGGTTGTTTTAGCAGATTGTTATGTTTTGTGGCCTACACGATGAAGCCCTCTAGAGTACAGGTGAAATTTGGACAGAAGTTAGCTATTAACTTGAAAACTACTGGTTCATGACATCACAAGGTGGAACGAGTATTTTGAGCTCTGGAGATGTAGACAGACAATAATTAAGGAATGAAACAAAACACAACTCTGAGTAGTTTTTGAGGCAGTGACATTTTAACATGGCTAAAAGCTCATAAGAGTCAATTTTGCATAATATAGGGCCTTTAAGGCGAGATCTAATAAAACTAGAAATAATTTAAACATGAAAAAATCATCAACATAAAATGTATTAGTTATTACATAAGAGGCTTGCAAGCACAGCCCCTTGGTTAGACTCTTAAGACTGGCTTTCTTCAGGATCTAGGGTGGAGTTACTGGTTGTCAAATATGATGGTTTTAATCCTTGATATTTGCATATAGAGTATGTCTTCTGAGGACAGCCGAAAATTAATTATTATTTTTTATCATAAATAAAGTGTATTGGTGGTTTTCAAATGACATTACAGCAATCTATTGTTTAATACAGACGGGGGGCAGCTAAAGTAAATACAGTTCAAATGTAAGTTTTTGTTGTAACATAGAAAGTTAATGGGTTTAGTCACCGGTAGAAAATATTACATCGAAGATTTGTGAATAAACTTTTTGACTATTTCATGACAAAGTACAAAGTTATTAATAGGAAAATTTATCTCTTGCCGCCCATCTAGAAGTATGACATCATTACATTCTACAGTTTTCCCTACTCATTACATTGTACTTTGCCACGAAATATCAGAAAGGTAAATTCCCAAATATGGAACCTGATAATTTGTTACTGACTAGACCCAAGACCATGCTGTATTACAACAGAAATCTGCAGCTGAACAATATTAATTTTAAATAATATTGGCCTATAAAATGCTCTGATGTCATCTGAAACCCAGTAATTGCTTTTTTTCCCTGGTTTGCTCTATGTGCACGAGTGTGTGTATGCAGTCTATATCATGGGTCTCCAACCTTTTTCCTCCGGTGAGCTGCCTTTACAACACAAAAAGAGAGTGCTACTAATTTAATAGTCGCAAGAAATAGAGTAAATATAAGAGCCACAGTAAGCCTCAGGTAGGGTACAATGTTAGATGCCTGTAAAACATAAAGCATTATCTATTTAGAAGTGAACCAACTCAGGCGTCAAAACGATACATTTACAATAGATATGCGTTCAGTTTTTGTTATTCAGCGCAATATGTATAATTCAGAAATCCCTTGGCGAGCTACTTGGAAGGGGGTGGAGAGCTACTGGTAGAACATTGGAGACCCCTGATTTATATCCTACCTTATTACCTTTATAACCTTATGCCCTGTCAATCAGCAGAGTATTTGCACTGTCGTTCTTGTCTCTTGTATATAGCTGTGATTTTAAAGTTTATTTTATAGTTTATTACCTCCGCCAAGGAGGTTATGTTTTCGCCTGAGTCTGTCTGTTTGTTTGTTTGTTTGTTTGTTAGTTAGTTAGCAAGATAACTTAGGACGGGTTATGGTTATGGACGGATCTTGATGAAATTTTCAGGAAATGTTCCTAATGGTAAATCCAACAGATGATTAAATTTTGGTGATGATCCAGAAGAAATCCTGGATTCTGGATCACTTTGAAAACTGAGCTGCTTGGCGGAGGTCTGCGCTCTCTGAGTGCTTTTCTAGTTACTTATTTTTCTATTTTATTTTGACTTGTACATATACATTTATTTTTATAATTATGTCTCATTTGACACCTGTCTCTTGCTCTTTTTGCTACATCATCTATTTTTGTTACTCTCTGTTATTATTTATATAATATTGTGATGCATGAGCTACTGTATCCAAATAATTTCCCTTGTGGATCAATAAAGTTTGTCTAAGTCTAAGTCTAAGTCTAATGACCAAAAGGACGAGATCGCGGATACAAGCGGCCGAAATGAGTTTCCGCCGCAGAGTGGCTGGGCGCTCCCTTAGAGACAGTGTGAGGAGCTCAGTCACAAGGGAGGAGCTCGGAGTAGAGCCGCTGCTCCTCCATGTCGAGAGGAGCCAGCTGAGGTGGCTCGGGCATCTGTTCTGGATGCCTTCTGGACACCTCCCTCAGGAGGTATTCCAGGCATGTCCCACCGGGAGGAGGCCCCGGGGAAGACCCAGGACACGCTGGAGGGACTATGTCTCTCAGCTGACCTGGGAACACCTTGGGGTCCCCCCGGAGGAGCTGGAGGAAGTGTCTGGGGTGAAGGAAGTCTGGGAGTCCCTGCTTAGACTGTTGCCCCCGCGACCCGGCCTTGGATAAGCAGAAGAAAATTAATGAATGGATGTGCAGCAGACGCACAAACCAGACTATAAACACATTGCACATTGTGATCAGCAAAAACGAATAAATAATATAATAGTAAAGATAGAAATTATTTGATGAAGAAATTGTCAACACAAACAGATTTTTTTATTGCACATAAAATCAGACACCAAAGGTCAGAGGCAAGTCAGGCTGCATAAAAATATTTGAAACACTTAAAACACTGAATCTGTAATTAGATTTGCCGATGAAATCACTGAATCTACCAATTTAAATAGTAACAAGTCAATGTTTACATCTTGTATTGTATAATTGTTATTTATAGTGCTGTCCTTATACACATTTTAGTTTATTAATATATTTCTTACACCTTACCTCGTCTTTGGCTATGTTTACATGTTAACATTTCATTTACATCTGACATGAGTAATCTGATTATTATTATTGTTGTAACGACTAATATGTGTGGTAAAGTGGTAAAGTATAAAGTACACCAGGTAACTGTGGTTCAGGGGATAAGAGTTTGTACATTTTTCTTCTTCCCACTCCCTTTTGAGCAAAATTTTGTCATTGTATTGTGAATATGTAGCAAAACTACTAGGTGAACTTTGACAATTTAATAAGTTTTAAAGGTGCATTGTGCAACTTTTCAGGGGGTCCATCAAATGCTTTTCTCCGTGGAGATCTTACTGCTTTGTCTGGAAAGTTTCACAGTATGGTATTAAAATGTTCTATCTTCATGGAGACCAAACCAGACTAAGTTACAGGTCAGATCTGTGGAGAGGCAACCCCGTTCAGGGTCAGAATTTTGAGCTACGAAACCATGTATAATGGAATAAATGTAAGGTAGAGCTGTTTAATGTCATACTGTGGAACATCCCAGGCAAAGGAATGACATATCCATAGAAACAAGCAGGTGACGGACCCCCCAAACAAAAAGTTACACAGTGCACCTTTAAGATCCAAATCAATCATTCAATTTACTTCTGATTGTTCACACCTGTGCAGGTTTTGACAAAAGAAAATATGCAAAAAAGGACAACCAAAAGTGATGAAAATAAATGAGAAAATGTGAAAAAATGTGTTTAAAATTTGTTTTATGTCACCAACTTTTTCATGATCTGATTTCTTTTGTAACTTAAATTAATGACATACTGTAGAAGATTACAGACGTAGCAATAACATCTAAATGAAGAAAAGTGAACCCACCTACCAGAGAAGTTAAACATTATTATTACATTTGAAAATACCGTTTAGCCCACACCATGTACATATAAACAATGAAGGTGAAAACTGTCATGAAGTATAACAGGAAAAAACTATGGTCAAGGAAAAGAGCCACTCTCCAATACCGGGGTCTGGTCTCTGCGTCTTTAGGATAACCCAGATCTTCTCGGCCAGATTTGATTTCATGGAGAATTTGACGAAGCAGCTGTGACTCAGTGGAGCCGCTCACTGGACGAGGGCTGCCCTTTGTCAGTTCACTGGCCACAGTCAAAACAAAAGGGTCTGGGAACAAAACAAAATACAAATTAGATATATTTAATTACTATAGTTTTTTTATTTAAGAACAAATATTGTACTTGTGTCTGTTATATAGTTTTATACCACGGTCAGTGAGAATTTCAATTCCAACTGCCGTGCGTTAATACCATAGAACAACCATAGAACCCGAACACGGGCAGTTTGAATTCCCAAAAAATGCATTGCGCTCTATGGGAAAATTCTATCTGGGCCCAAGCTCCCGGGAGCTGCAGTACCAATGGAGTGGCCACTAGTCAGTCTCGAGCGGAGGAGGGTTATATTACACAGGGGAACACTAAAATTTTAACTTCCTGTTGCATTGGATTTTTTAACTGATTCTGAAGGATTTTTAGGCGCTGATTTCAAATCTGAATTTTGTTTTTCTCCATAAGCTCTAGTTTTCATGCAATTTGAGATAGATGTACTAGTACGTAAGTACGTAGTTACGTAACCCAAATCTAAGCGTTTTGAGATTATATACATAGATAGATTCTAATATTTTTATCATGCTTCTTTTTTCCAGATCAAACATGGCTTCCTCATCGAGACATCACTGTAGAAACAAGCCTGATTGCATAAAATCAATTGCAAAATTGCATAAAAGATTGCATAAAATCTGTAGCTTGCAGAAATAAACTAACGTCAGATTTGAACTCAGCACACTTAAATTGACTAAAAACAAGTCTTTCTTTAAATGCAACATATAGAGTGTTCCCCTGTGTTATAGATAAATGGGTAATACTGCAGAACAAGTAGTCCGGCAACAGCCAAATCACTATTCTATATCACTGCTCTGCGGCCATCGCCATGACATCACCATAGTAATGGGTAAACAATTGCTCAACTGCTGTGGATAAAATGTGGTAACTAGCATCATTTAAAATACTGAAATAACTGACATTTTGGACATTTACAGACAGAGAACAGACTTTTCACATTCACAAGTGACACATTTCAGTTTGTAGCCGTGGAATCAGCACGTTATACAACTTGGAGCTGTGCGTTCTGCAGTTTTAACGCACTGCTCCTCATTGTTTAATGATTTTACATATCACTGCTCTGCTGCCATCACCATGACATCACCATAGTAACAGGTAAACACATCCTCAACTGCTCTAAGTAGAATATAGGGACTAGATTCATTTAAAACACTGAAATAACTCATTTGAGACAAACGCATTAAACAACTTGCAGCCGTGTATTCTGCACTTTTAACACAACTCACAAAGGATCGCACGGCTCCTCGTTGTTTAATGCATACATAATCTACAGCACCCATGGATAATTTTTTTATCTAATTTTTTTTAAATTGGCAGCAGCAGTTGTTGTGTGCAAGTCACTGTTCGCTACTGGTGACGGTGGATTACAGAATTAAAATGTGCACTACGTAACTCTTTGGTTCGGGGTCCGTCACCTGCTTGTTTCTATAAATATGTAAGTGCTCTGCTTCCACAGTATGACATTAAACAGCTCAAGCTTATAGCTCAAAAATACAGGCATTTTGACTCTGAGCAGGGTCGCCTCTCCACAGATCTGACCTGTTACTTGGTCTGGTTTGGTCTCCATAAAGATAGAAAGGTTTAATGCCATACTGTGAAACATTCCAGACAAATGGTAAATGGTCATATTTTATATAGCGCTTTTCCACCTTCAAGGCATTCAAAGCGCTTTACAACAAGAAACCACTCACCCATTTACACACAGTGTATGGAGAGACTTGGGGCGAGGTGGGTCAAGTGTCTTGCCCAAGGACACAATGACAGCATTCATCTGTGGGAGCTGGAATTGCACTGCCAACCTGTGGGTCAGTGGATCTGACTGCTCAACCAATGATGCTTCTGTCGAGAGTGGGATTCAAACCGCCAACCTTCAAACCAGTGGACAAACGCTCTACCAACTGAGCTACTGCCGATTCTGATCTCCATGGAGAATTTATTTATTTATTGAATTTATTTATTTAGTTTATTTATGAGACGGGGACAGTGCACAATCTACATTAACCTTAACAGGAGAGATTTATTGTGCAGGTTGTAGCACCAGAGCTCATTTCCACCTGTCGTCCCTGGTGCAAGTTTTTTAGGTTTTAGGTCGGAGAGAAGCATTTGACAGACCATCCACTAGAAAAGTCACACAATGCACCTTTAAACACATCTATGTAGCATTTACTCAGTACGGGAATTTCTATTGCGCAAAAATACTATAATTCTCTCTGTAAACAAGGTTGCCTCTCCACAGATCTGACCCGAAATGTAGCCTGTAGTTCTCTCCCTTGAGACAGCTAGGTTTAATCTCTAATGTGGAACATTCTAGACAAAGCAATAACATCTCCATGAAGACAAGCAGGTGACAGACCCTCCACCAGAAAAGCTGCGCAATGCACCTTTAAGTAGTAGTAGTACCTGTTGGCTGTTGCATATTCAAAACTACTGATGCAACGATCCAGCTTTTTCAGTTCCAATACCGATTCTGCCGATAACCGATATCTAGAGATACCAGTGCAGGGACGAAAAATATTCTTTATTTTCCTAAAAACAAGAAATATTGTACAACAAATTGTGTTATGTAGCTCTTATTTACCTCTCAAGTAACTACAAAACAGCTTTGTATATTAAAAGCTCAAACATTATGAGACTTTCTGGACCAACTATGACCAGTAAATAGTCTTATTACATCAAATCCCAATCAGAATAATCGACAGAACCAATATTTTGGAGCTGATACCTGATCCAGCAAATTTTCATGGATCGGTGCCATCCCTATTCTAAACTGACCTTTGGAGTTGGTTCTCTCCAGCTGAAAGGCGTCCCCACAGCCTGAACAGCGCTGTGGAGCCTTTTTGACTTTTTCTTCAAAACTGAGCAGGAAACTTATCGTCATGGCCTCCAACACGCTGATGCCCACCAGAGCGAAGATCCCAATGCAGTAATTCGCTGAAATCAACAACATGATGTTAGTATTTCATATATTGACGAGAGGGTAAAGAGGGGGTATTACACTTGTATGGGGTATTAGCTGCTAACACATAACATATTTAGATCACTGTTACCTTTTATTGTCTTGAGTCCCCCCTCCCTTTGCTCACTCCCCCTTCAGAGCACTGCACATCGCATCGCATCAGATTTGTGAAGTTGTAGTGTGTTGTTTTTTTGTTTTTTTTGTATATTTGTATATTTATGGAGAATTGCCGTGCCTGTGGGTGGAGCTTTGGACAGAAACCGTGAGGAGGTTTCGAATAGGGCCAGGGAGAGATTGCTAGATTACACAAACATGCATGAATATAAAATGTAAAATGTAAAATATGATGGATTAATACATTTGTAAAACTTAAAGACTTTTATAGTATTTTTAATGTTTTTCTTTTACTAAGCTGTGTATATGGAGTTTTAATAGCACTGTCTAATGTTCCTAGTGTTTGGCAATTTTAGTGTAAACTAGGTACATTCCAGTGGCCACTGCAATTTCAAGTACTACTCGACATCACTCAGAACTGCCCTGATTATAGCCAGGTGTTTCTAATACAAACACTTGGCTGCAGGGGTGGAGTTTGAAGTGTGGATACTTGTTCGACCAATCACGCTGTTTCTTATACCTCCAGACCCCGGCCCTTCTCCTCCCTTACTCACTTTAAAGGTGCGCTGTGTAACTTTTTGGCTGGGGGTCCATCACCTGCTTGTTTCTATGGAGATGTCATTGCTCTGCCTGGAATGTTCCATAGTATGACATTAAACAGCCCTACCTTATATTTATTAAATTACAGGTGGCCACAGATCTGAACTGTAACTTGGTCTGGTTTAGTCTCCGTGAAGAGAGAAAGGTTTAATGCCATACTGTGAAACATTCCAGTCAAAGGAATTGCATCTCCATGGAGACAAGAATTTGACGGGCCCTCTACCAGAAAAGTTACACAATGCACTTTTAACTTCACAATAACACAAACAGGTAGCGTTATGAATTCTTTACTAAACACTGAATCACTGGCCATACGCTGTGTGGTTTGATTTGGTTGACTCACCGATCCATGGCATCGTCTTCTCAGTAGAGGGCAGCATATCCTTGAGAATGAGCAGCAGCACAGAGATGGAGAGGAGGATGGTGATTTTGAAACTCAACTTTTCTCCACGCGCCTCGTTTATGAAGAAAGAGGCCAAATCCAGAATCAGGAAGTAGAGGAGCGGAATGATGAAGTTTATCACATATAACATGGGTCTGCGGTTTATAGTGACCTACAACACAGAAAAACTCAACAAAGGTTTGGGATGAACAATTTGGGAAAAATGACTTAAAGTGCCTATATTACACAAAATGAGTCCTGTGAGCTTTTAGCCATGTTAGAATGTTGTTTCCTCATCAAAAACAGACCTGGAGTTCTGTTTTGTTTCATTCACACATGTTTGAATAACCCTTTAATATTAGTCTGTCCATCTCCAAAGCTCAAAATGCTCAGTTCCACCTTGTGATGTCATGAAGTAGTAGTTTTCATGCTACCTTTACCTTATGTTAAGTAGAAACTGGCAATTCCAGAACTGAAATGATACAAATGAATCTAAGGTGTATGGAGTTCAACAACACAGTGGAGCACTTCCTGCATTACCACATGACATCACAAGGTGGAACAGAGCATTTTGAGTATTTTCAGTGTGAGAGAAGAACCTAAATATGCAGGGTTTGTGTGTTAAACACGTGTGAATGAAATAAAACACAAGTTCAGGTTTGTTTTTGATGAGGAAACAAGATTATAACATAGGTCAGAAAAAGCGTAATATGGGCCCTTTAAAGGTGCATTGCTTTTCAAGCCAAACGCTTTTCTCCATCGAGATGTCATTGCTTTGTCTGGAATGTTTCACAGTATGGTATTAAACCTTTCTATCTTCATGGAGACCAAACCAGACCAAGTTACAGGCCAGATCTGTGGAGAGGCGACCCCGCTCACAGTCAGAATGCCTGTTTTTCTGAGTATTTTTGAGCTATAAAACCATCTGTAATTGAATAAATGTAAAGTAGAGATGTTTAATGTCATATTGTGGAATATTCCAGGCAGAGCAATGACATATCCATAGAAATAAGCAGGTGACAGACCCCCAACCAAAAAGTTACACAGTGCACCTTTGAATAAATTCTGGCTGATTTACAATTTTCATTGCCCCGCTCTTACCCTGTATATGAGTTCACTGTGATTCTTGTTGTCATGCATTGTTTTCAGACTGGTGTTGATCTGGATGTCCGTCACGTCCCATTCGCCCTGAGTGATGATGACATTTTTGGAAAAATTGGTCATCTGTTGGTCATCATCCTGCGTGACCAGAAGTATGGCATCAACTGTAAGACAAAAAACAACATTTGGACTCAGTTATAGCATATTTATTTATTACAGGGACAGTGCATATTAAAAGATAAACATGTACTTGTCATTGTCATATGTCATTGTTCTGCCTGGAATGTTCCACAGTATGACATTAAACAGCTCTACCTTACATTATTCAATTACAGGTGGTTTTATAGCTCAAAAATACCTAGACTCAGTTGCAGCATGGCAATTACTCATAATTTGGATTTGTTTTTAAATTAATTAGGGACAATGCATATTAAAAGATAAGATAATGCAAAAGGCAAACATGTACATGTAAATATGCAGGATTGTAGCCAAAGCTTATTTCCATCCTTAGTCCCGTGCTGGACCAAGGCCAGCCACAAAACCCACACAATCCATAAAACATGACAACAGACACAATAACAGCTTCCACATGCCACTTGTTGTTTATCAGCCCGATTTGTCATATTAAGCTTTTCCTATTGTAGGACACTTTCTGTTGGACTGAACCTAGGCTTTTGCATTTCACTGCATTCTTTTGTGTTGCATTTGAGTCCTAGTTGCCTGTGTGATATCTTCGGTTATGAGTCTTATCCCGGTTATGACAGTATTCTGGATATGGTGTTTACATGCGCTCAGAGAAACCAGAATACTCCTATCTCTGTGTCCATGCACCATCAGAGTATCCTGCTATAGTAACAATGGTACAGATATGGCAAGGAGCTAAACATGGAGCAACTTTGCTTAAGGCTTTTTAACAGGTTTCTGGCAACAAAAAAGAAGACATGCATTCAAGTAAGAATATAAGACTGAGGCGCACTGGCACAACTTCAGAAAAAGGCGTTTTTAACAGTTGAATCTGTATAAATCAGCTGACCAGACACGTCACAGCAACATCACCTGACCACTCTGAAGAAGACCACTAGTGAGCAGTCAAAACGGTCAAGTATGAAAACAAACCCTTGGTCTGAAAAAAAGAACCTAATAACTTAAATTATCGGAAGACCAAATGAACCTCATTGGACCAGTCATGATTTAAGCTGAGTAGAGAAGGACCTGAGTGTTGGCAGCTCGGGATGGTGTTCCAAATTTGAGAGGCTGTATAAGAGAATACAGCCTGTCCAAAGGCACTTTTCCGTCACCTCTGGAACGTGCTCTTGTTGATCTGTTAATAAGCACTATTCACTTATCATTTCCAGTAAATACCTAGTGGCGCTTTTTCTTTTGGTTTTTGCACCTTCAAGCACCTCAATACTTACATACATTAAACGTTATCTCACTGACTGGCATTCACACACACACCCACCACCAGCTCACAACTCCTTATTTGTCTTTTAAGCCGGGCCCATAACAGATACTAAGGAATAAACTGGATACTATTGATAATTAAAGAGCCCATATCATGCTATTTTCTGATCTCTGTTATAATCTAGTTTCCCTGGAGTTGTGTTTTGTTTCATTCACACATGTTTAACACACAAACCCTGCGTATTTCTTCGTCTTAGTTCTTCTCTCAAACACTGTTCCACCCTGAGGTCACAAGGTGGAACAGAGTGTTTTCCGTTTGAGAGAAGAACTCATTATAACATAGATCAGAAAAGAGCATAATATGGTCCCTTTAAAGGTGCACTGTGTAACTTTTCTGGTGGAGGGTATGCCATCTGCTTTATTTGGAATATTATTAAACGGCAATGAAAAGGAAATGACATTAAATGTTACTGTCTTGAATTTACTCAATATAACATGGGTTTTTATTGACTTCAAAAATTCTTAGTGTGCATGAGCTCCCCTCTCCACAGACTTGTAACTTGTAACATGTAACTGCAGGGGTGTCGGACTGGGGGGCTCTCACAAAATCTGTAATATGCATTTTTCATTAGACAACAACAATGTAGTGCGGGCCCACCAAGAGGATTTGTATTCATGGGCCCAGAATTTGGTGCTACAACCCTGAATAACTGTAATGCCATACTGTGGAACATTCCAGGCAACTTCTTTTCTCCATGAACAGACCCTCCATGAAAAGTTACACAGAGCACCTTTAAGTTTTATAACTAAACCAAAGACGGCGGCATGTGGCTGAGTGGCAACACTCATGCCTCACAGCAAGAAGGTTACGAGTTCGATGCCCGGGTCGCCCGGGTCGCCCGGGCCTTTCTGTGTGGAGTTTGCATGTTTCCTCCCCGTGTCTGGATGGGTTTCCTCCGGGTACTCCGGTTTCCCCCCATCAACCAAAAACATGCAACACCCCTATGAACAGTTTACAATCAAGGACCGTCAAGGAATTCCTCCCTCCTGTGGGCTCACCACCTGCAGAGGGGTTCATAGGGGTCTGGGTCTGGTGCACAGAGTAATGGGCAGCATGCTGCCCCCGTGACCCAGCCGGATTAAGCGGGAGAAAATGGATGGATGGACTAATCCAAAGAGATCCTGTCTCCATTCCCCAGCGAATTCAATTCAAACTCCTCACCATCGTGTACCTGGCCCCCACCTACCGCTCTGAGCTCCTCCACCACCACACCCCCACCCGTGCCCTCCGATCAGCTGACGCCAACCTCCTGACTCCCCCCACCAGGACTACACATAAGACCTGGGGGGACAGCGCCTTCTCCGCTGCTGCCTCCGCCCTCTGGAACTCCCTCCCAAACACCTCAGAAACAGTTTAAAACATCCTGAAAGCCCATCTCTTTAAAACCATCGTTCATTAACTTTATTTCTTTTGTTTGCCTTTGAGTGTCTTAAAAAGCACTAAACAAGTGTACTATTATAATAATAATAATAATAATAATAATAATAATAATAATAATAATAATAATTGTTATTATTATTATTATTATTATTATTATTATTATTATTATTACAAAGAAAGCGTTTTTTGTTTTGCTGCTTTTACCGCTTGCAGTCATGGAGGAGAAGGTGATGTCACATTTCTGTTCGTCGAAGGGGAACATGTTGAGGTTCAGCTGACAGGCGAAGGTCAGGAGCTGCCTGGAGGTGGCCATGGCCCAGCCGTCCGGATACAGGTTTACATAAGGACTTTCCAGAATGCTGCCGGAGTCTGAAGCACTGCACATGAGAGAGGGAGAAGAGGAGGAGGCAGAGGAAGAAGAGGAGGAGAGGAGTTGAGGAGGCGAAGAAGAGGAGGAGAGAAGGAGAACAGGGAAGGGGAAGAGGAGAGGAGGAGAGAGGAAGGAGAGGAGAGGAGGAGGTTAGGGGGAGGGGAGGAGGACAGGATGAGCAGGAAGATTAGGAGGAGGATAAGAGGGCAGGGGAGGAGAGGAGGGAAGAGGAGAGAGGGGAGGAGAGGAACAGGGAGGAGAGGAGGGGAGGAGACAAGTAGACAAGGAGAAGAAGAGGAGGGGAGAAGAGGAACAGAGAGGGGAGGAGCAGGGAGGAGAGGAAAAGAGGAGAAGAGGAAAAAAGGAGGAGTAACAGGGAGGAGAGGAGCAGGGAGAGATTTTAAAACAACCAGACAATTTGTGGGTTTCAGGTGACATCACAACATTCTAAAGGCCAAAGTTATTTCAGTATTTATGGTTTTAAATTCTAGATATTTCAGAACAAAACTACAATATAAAGAATAAAGAAATCCGGCTCTTGCCCCCAGTCGCGAGTTGTCTAGAACCAGACTGAAAAAGACCTTTTGACATAATTTGTAATAAATAAATAGTGCAATCCATTTCTCCTCTGTGAGATCAGTAAAGTCTTATCTTATCTTATTTCACAATTTTGGCTTCAGTATTTGTATTTATTTTATGCAATACTTTAATGATCATTGCAGTGCTGCTTTTTGGAACTACAGCTTCTCAAATTGCATAACTCACCAGCTCTTAACTGTTTTTTTAGTCCAAGCCAAAGGTAAATAAGATAAGATAAGATAATCCTTTATTTGTCCCACAATCGGGAAATTGTAGTGTCACAACGCAAGTTACAGGAACAGTAGGAAAATAAGAGCATGCATCAAATCAAGATAAATAATAATAATAAGTATTTACAATCAACTAAAAAAACACAACACTGTAAGCTAAGCTAAAAGGATCAGTAAAGTTTGTCTAAGTCTAAGACCTACTCCTCCTGGATGTGAATGTCGGGGATCCAGAGCAGGGAGCGAGGGACAGTGATGACGTCGATGTCACAGAAATTCGAAGTGTTCCAGCGCAGAAACGCATTGGACCAGTACTGCAAAGAAACGGCAAGATCTTAGAGAATGAGACCCAAAGCAATAGTCAATCAATCAATCAACTTTATTAATCCTAAAGGGCAATTCAGTTCGCAGATCTCCGGCTGTGCATAAACCATAAATAAAATCATGTACATACAACACACAGCATACATTCAAGCCTCGGTGCATTAGGGGTCACATGAGCAAATTTACTTTCCATTTAGAAGTTTTATGGTTGAAGGAAAAAAAGATTTAGCGTAGCGGTTGGTCTTTTGTTGTGGGGTGACATATGGTTAAGCTGGCTCAGTATGGCCTTAGTCTTTTGGAGCACCTTTTGTCTCCACACAGAGGTCAAGTCCTCCATCTTATCTTTCACAAATAACACATAAAACCAACGAATAAAAGAAAATGTCAACAAACTCTCAATAAACGAATGGTAGAAATGATTCAGAAGGTTGGATGACACATTAAAAAAGAGTTAAGATTCCGCATCAAGTGAACCCGTTGCCGTCCTCGTTTGACAATTTGCTCGGTGTTTTTATCAAACCTTAGGGAGGAATTAAACACAGTGGTGCTGGTATGATTATGGTGGTAACTGTGGTACACGAGCTTTTCTGTCCTAAACGTTGTCTCACACTTTGAGGACGCCCCGTTTTTATTTATTCGTTATTTCAGACACAAATATTATTCGGTCCATAGTTGAAAAGAAAAACTGCATACAAAAATTATACAAGGGAAAAGGAGGGGAGGATAGGAGCAAGGAGGAGAGGAGGAAGAGATGAGGAGGAGGGAAAAAAAGAAAAACTGGATGCAAAAAAATCTGAAAGGTGTGGGCTCGACTCACCATAGTGGTCCAGGTGTGTCCTTGAACAGTTTGACACTTTTCATCCTGGAACAAAAAACATCATTAAGTAATAATCATATCAGGTTTGTGAAGTTGTATTGTATGTTCAGTACATTACGTAGGCTTGTGGGCTGAGCATGGGACAGAATCTTACAGCTAACCATAAGGAGGGTTTGAATAGGGTCTGGAGAGATCGCTAGATTACTCAAACATGCATGGATGACATCTAAAACCTCCTCTGGTATGTTTTTGATGAGGGAACAACATTATAACATGGTAGAAAGCTCCAAAAAGTCAGTTTTGCAATACCTCCTCTTTAAAGCGTATATGACAGGTTTTTATGATTCTCTAATTTTGATTTAATTTGGTTGGATAATACCTGTTGTAAATATAAATATAAATTATAGTTTTAGATCAATCAAGAAGCAATTTGTGAAGAAAAGTTGGAAAATATGTTATAAAGCATACTGAGGATGTCACAATAGGGAGAATTCTGTTCAATACATTTTTCTGATACTTTAAGCATTATTTCAACAAAGTAAAGGTGTTTTCTTATATTTATATTTGTAAATTAATAATTAAAAGTTTTGGCCCAGTATACCACATAGTTCTTAGGTAACAGTTATGGAATTCCCTAGTGTGATGCCATAATTTCCAACCAGGAAGTCAAAATTTAAACCTAAAAAATGGCCAAACTGGGGATCTTTTCAAACTATTTTGAGCAAAATCTTAAATATAATTATCTTAACTTTGTTTTAGTAAAATGAGGCACTTTAAAGAGGGTTCGCCACCTGCTCGTCTCCATGGAGATGTTGTTTTGTCTGGAAAGCTCCGGTATGGCATTAAACATATCCATCTTGCATTTATTCAGTAACAGGGGTTGTTATTGATCTTACATTATTACTATGAGTGGGCTCGTCTCTCCACAGATCTGGCATGTAGCTTGCCTTGTGCTGTTACCGTAGAGATAAATAAGTCTAATGGCTAACTGTGGAACATTCCAGGCCAAGCAGATGACGGACCCTCCACCAGAAAGTTACACAGTGCACCTTTAAAGTGTACCTTAAAGTGCGTTTGAAAGGTTTTTATGATTCTCTAACTTCGACTTAATCTAATACCTGTTGTAAATATAAATTATAGTTTTACACAAATTAAGAAGCAATTTGTGAAGAAAAGTAGAAGAATATGTTGAAAATTACAGGAGATTATGGGAGAATTTGATCCAAAATGTTTGTCACAATTTACACAAAACAAACATATTTTTCTGATACTTTGAACATTATTTCAACAAAATAAAGATGTTTTCTTGTATTTTTATTGGTCAAATAAAAATGTCTGCATACATTAGAGATTAGAGTTTTGGCCCAATATGGTTGCTAGGTAAGAGTTATGAAATTCCCTAGCATGATGGAAATAAAATTTGAAACCTACAAATTGGCCAAAATTGGAAACAAAATCAAAAAATGTATAAATAAAAAATAAAAATAAATAAATAATAATAATAAAAAATAGTAAAACATGAATCTTAAGTCTTAAATATAATTATCTTAACTGTGTTTTGGTAAAATTAGTAGTCTAACCTGTCATAGGCACTTTAACCAAATAGGCACTTTAACTACATAACTATGATTTAAATGAATGAACTGTTTTTCATACCGATACTGACCACTTTTACAATGCCAAACAGGATCATCTCCATTTTGACTTGAGTGACCTCGGTCCAGGACGTCACTGGACGGACATTACCCACAAAACTGTTGGTGGTGGTGAGGTTCAGGTGCTCCCAGAGCTTCCAGTACGAACAGCGAGGAGGCCGAGAGTGGCAAAGGCCTGAAGACAAGACAAAGAAAACACAGACCTTTCACTAGGGTTTAGGGTTGGCAAATTTGAAAATCAGATACTAATTGACACTAAAACTAATATCTAAACTAGATCCTCATTTGAGCAGGTATTGATACTAAAAAAGTCACTTTCACAGGACAGAAATGAAGCTTTCCTGAGTGTTTTTAGAACGATCTGGAGCTGTATAAGAGCACATAGACTAGTATACGCCCATGGACCACTATGGAACCTATAGGACCACTGAGGATTACACAGATATAAGGACACATAGAATTAAAAAATAAAGTACTATGATTTAATGCTGAAAATCACATTCTATTGTCTAAAGTGTTTTTATTGAAACTGGTAGAGTATTGAGTCTATTCTTTAGTATCAAAATCTGCTTTAGTGGCATAATGGCTTTTAATATTATTGTTTATTTTTTATATTTGGACAGATTGACAAAGCTGGTCACATGATCGGCTGTGAGCTGGAGACATTTGTCACAGTGAGGGACAAGAGGACACTGGACAAACTGCTCTCCATCATGGACACTCCTGCTCACCCCCTGCACCAGACTATAGAGGGACAGAGGAGATAATACTCCCTACAACTGTACAACAACTCACCATTATTATTATTTTACTACTCATTCTTGGTTACTTGGTTAACTTAGACTGAGACTTTATTGATCAACAAGGGAAATAACTTGGACACAGTAGCTCACACATCACAATATAATATAATAGAGTAAAAAATATAAATGGTAATAATAAATTCTAAATAAGTAGCAAAAAAAAAAATTATTAATACAATTGGTACTTAATTGGCAATTAATATTGTAGTTAAAGTTACAGTAACTTTCTGGAGGTGGCACATCACCTGCATGATTCCATAGAAATAGAAACTTAAAACCATACTTCTCTTCAAGGACATAGATAGGTTTTATGCAATACTGTGGAATATTAAAACCACAATATTTCCATGGAGACAAGTCCTACTCCAGGTCAAATAAAAGTCAGGTTTGTGGAGCTGCAAGCCCACTCTGGGGATGCATATTTTTCAATGCAATAAACACAAGGGTCCATTAAATGCTTTTCTCCAAGGAGATGTTATTGCTTTGTCTGGAATGTTTCACAGTATGGCATTAAACCTTTCTATCTTCAGGGAGACCAAACCAGACCAAGTTATAGGTCAAATCTGTGGAGAGGCGACGCCGCTCAGTCAGAATGCCTGTTTTTCTAGGTATTTTTGTGCTATAAAACCATGTGTAACTGAATAAATGTAAGGTAGATCTGTTTATTAATGTTTTATTGTGGAACATTCTAAGCAGCGCAAATACATATCCATAGAACACACAAGTTACACAGTGCACCTTTAAATAATCTAGTATAAAAATTAACAAATAAAGCAGTTTTGATTTAACACCTTACCTATTAGAAGCAGTAGAGTTGTGATCCTGAGCAGAGCCATGGCTGGACTTCTCCTCTCTCTCCCCGGTCACTTTTAAACCAGCTGTCTTCATATCCTTTTCAAAAACATGAACAAAAGACAAGCTTTGCATTTCAAATTAATGGCACAAACCTCAGAGTAAATAAAAAAAAAAAAAAAAATTAATTACCGTGTGGTTTTTGTGTCTTCTGTGTAGTCTATGGGCTGAGTCAGTAAGCAAATACACAGTGCATCCAGACAAGAGGGAGCGCCATTGTTTTCCATCACCTGTGCATAAAATAAACACACTGGGTCACTGGGTTTCAGATAACATCGCAATATCCTATACCTCTAATCCCTGTAATTAAAGGTGCATTGTGTAACTTTTCTGGTGGAGGGTCCGTCACATGCTTCTTTCCATGGAGATGTTTAAATCTTTCTATATACCTTCCATAATCATCATGGAGACCAAACTTAGACTTAGACAAACTTTATTGATCCACAAGGGAAATTATTTGGACACAGCAGCTCACACGTCACATTATATTACAATAACAAAGAGTAATAAAAAAATATAAAAATTGTGATTGAAAAAAATAAATAAATAAGTAGTAATAAAAAAATTGTAAAAGACAGGTGCCAAATAAGACATAATTATATAAATGTATATGTACAAGTAAGTAAACCAGACCAAGTTACACGTCAGATCTGTGGAGAGGCGACCCCGCTCACAGTCAGAATCCCTGTTTTTCTAGGTATTTTTGAGCTACAAAACTACCTGTAATTGAATAAATGTAAGGCAGAGCTGTTTAATGTCATACTGTGGAACATTCCAGGCAGAGCAATCACATCTCCATAGAAACACGCAGGTGACGGACCCTCCACCAGAAAAGTTACACAGTGCACCTTTAAAGCTAAACTACTAATTTCACTAAAACAAAGCTAATACAATTATATTTAAGATTTCACAAATAAATCTAGCTTATTTTTTTCTCATTATTTAATTTTTTATGTTATTTAATGTTTACAATTTTACTTCCTGGTTGGAGAGCAGATTTGACATACAGTACATCGAGGTGACTCCATAACTGTTACATGGCAACCGTAAAGTTAACAAGGGCCAAAACATGTCTAAATTACACAATATTATGATTAAACAAAACACACATTTTATTAAATCAATATTTATGTGTCATGTGTCATCTCCATAGCAAACATATGTCATCTCCATAGTAATAATAACAACGTGCAATATTATTTAAAGTCACTTTACCTGCTACTTATTTATTTAACCACCACTGTCCATCACTGCACTGTACACAATCATCTGAGTCACTTTATTGTAGTAATATTATATATTACTATACTGGAGTCACTTTAACTGCTGTTTGTTCACTTCAGAATCAAAGACACTTATTGTGCAACGTTCCTGTGCCTTTTAGCTTTACAGTGTTGTGTTTTTTAGTTGATTGTAAATACTTATTATTATTATTTATCTTGATTTTGATGCATGCTCTTATTTTCCTACTGTCTCTGAAACTTGCGTTGTGACACTGCAATTTCCCCAGTGTGGGACAAATAAAGGATTATCTTATCTTATCTTATCTTATCTTATCTTATCTTATTTAATTCATCAGAAAAATGTGTTCCTAAACTAAACTAAACTGTCTCTGCGTTTTGGATGGAAGTTTCTGTTGATGACACCTGTAGAGGAATTTTGTTTTAGAACTAGCGCTACTTCCTGTATTTTTATACTTTTCCTGTCAACTATTTTCCACAAACTGCCACTTAACTGATGTAAAACTATGATACATATTTACCACAGGTACTATCCCACCAAACCAACTAAGCATTAGAAAAACCTGCCTGCCATATTCACTTTAAGTCTGTAGTGCCTCATTAAAAAATACTAAAAGCTGATTTTAGAATACAGAATACAAATATGATCATATGTTCATCTCTAATTTGTAAATTCTCTTGAAATGCTTGATCCCCTCTGAACTCGGAAGCCAAGCAGGGATGGGTTGGATTAGTTCTTGGATAGGAGACCACTGAATACCAGGTGTCGAAATGAGGCAGCAGTGGCTCTAGTAGTCATAAGTAATGTTGTGTGCAAGACAGTTCACCCACCTTGCCAATCAAAATGCAATGGTGTGTATATTATTTTGAATCTTAAAGAAAGATTTTGGCTACTGCACCAATGTCATGGCTCTTAAGGTGTGTATGGGTTTAACAAAAAACATGCAAACTGCAAAATCTGATGTGAGCCGCGTTTAATTTCTTTCTTTCTTTCTTTCCGCGCCTCCTTCTCCTTGATTCCTCTCGATTCTGCAGGAAATGGGTGAGGAAGTTCTGCCCACAGAGGAGACACAGGGAGGAGAGAGGATCTAAACTCCTCACTGAGACCAATAAAGTTTGATTCTTTTGACGTCTGCCTCTTGAAGCCTCCCTCAGGTTTACTCCTTCCTTCTGTGGTTTTCTTTGGGACACCACTTAATATTACACATTTGAGTGACAGTTGAAAAATGGAGGATCAAGGAGAGGAATCAAGGAGAAGGAAGCGAGGAAAGAGAAATGAGATGCGGCCTATAACTCCGAATTATGATAATAATCAGATTTTGAATGCACACGTAACTGCAGCCACTGTTTTTGGCCCTACTTTTGTTTGTCAGGCAATTTAAATTTGTGAGATTGTAGATGTAGAAGTGCATATTTTTTAGTTAAAAGTTAAAGTTTTTAGTATGGATCTTATAGTATGGATCTTAACTTGCATGTTTTTTAGTCTCACTTTGGCGTCTCTCTCTAGGACCGCTAGGACCCGGAAGCCGCCGTGACGTCACGGCGTCAGACCGTTCCAAGATGGCTGACCAAAACACAGGCAGCTCCAAACCAAACTTCTACAGCGAGGTTCTCACGTAAGAATCGCCACTTTTTATTACTTAAATCACACGATCTATTAAACACTTACGTTCTTTATGTGTGTAGATGTTTTTGTGGTGATTGTAGCTCTTCAAGTGACGGTATTTGGAAGTTTGTCCAAATGGAGCTAACGTTACTGTACTGTTTTTAGCACGGATGTAGCTTTCATGATTTTTTAGCAAACTTTTTTTCCGCAAATACATAAATACGTACAAATTTACTCCGTTCACGTCTCTTTTGGAAATAGTTAAGCTGCATATGAAACTGTGAACTTGATGAACTTGAATGTGTCGCCCTCCTCCGTAATGTTAAATCTAAAAATGAAACAGGAACAACAATGTGCTTAGGTTGATCTTTGCGTTATACTGTTTCTTTTCAGAATATGCCTTAAAATAAAAATAAAATAAAATCATATCATATCTTATCATATAATTAATATAATATAATTAATATAATATAATGTCAAATCAAGGCCAATGTCAGCCTTGAAACGACTCAAGGCCTTAAACTTTAAAAAGTGCCAGTGTAACTTTTATTCATGACTTTCAGCTTCCTTCCATATTTCATGATTTTTTCCCATTCAACAGGTATAATATTTAGTTTAAAATTGTCAATTGCAATCAGAACAGTCCTAATTTTTTCAAACTCTGAAAAACATGGATAGGATCGAGCTATTGGATAATTCTTCCAAAACAGTAACAGCTGTTTTCTTTATTCCAGGCCGTCTGAGCTGTTTGCGGCGCGTTCTCGGAGTCATAAGATCCCAGTGAGAGGACAGAAGGACTTCATCCCCGACGGGTCCGAGGAGCAGAAACAGAAGCTGGAACAGGCCCTGGACGAGCACTGGAGTTTAATCTCAGAAGAGAGAGTTGAACGACTGTGAGTGGGAAAATTACAGATATTAATTTTTCGCAGCTGACGTCATCAACATTCCCTGGGGCTGTGATGCTAACAGTAGGCACTGCTCGGTCTGTTACTCAAATTAGACTTTAATCTTTAATCTTGTTTCAACATAATCTGACTAGAAAAACCTGATTTAGATTTAGACTTAGATTGTGCTGTTAAACAAATCCCTCTCAAATAACATAACAGCGTCACTCTCACCTTTTTGTTGAAATTCAAGCACCTAAACAGGATCATGATCTTGTATTGATCACAGCCTCAAGAAAATGTGTTATTTAAATCAATTTTTATAGTTTTTATTTAGTTTTTATTTATTTTAACACTTTTTTTGGCTGTGTTTGCTAATGTGTGCCTTGTGTCACTGCCAACTGCAGAAACATTCCACCACAGACATGCATGTATAACACCCCCAGCGTGATGTAACTGCAAAATATCAATACCACCTGTGAAAGAAGAATACATGGTTCTTATGCTGTTTTAGATCAGTTTTGCAGTTTACATTAACAAAAGTCAAATAGTGATATATGTAAATTATCATTTAATACTAAATACCAAAAAAATGCATAATATGTCTTCTTTAATGTGTTACTGATAACTTCAATTTGCTCATTTTTGTTCCACCAGAGGAAGTTTAGTGAAAGGTGTGTGGATTCCTGAAGAGCAGCTCATTGAGCTCCAAACTCCAGCTGTAAGTCTGAGAAAATGTATTTATTTTGGATCCAGTGTTTTTAACGATTATATCAAGACTAAACTAAACTTAATAATATGTATTTAATGCGTTTTAGGGAAAGTTTTGGCAGACAATGGGGTTTTCAGCTAATGGGAAACAGTATCTGCTCCCTGAAGAGGCGCTGTTCCTCATGGAGTGTGTAAGTGGCAAGAATGCAGTTTTTTTGTGTGTGTGTTTTTTAAAAATATATTTAATCTTGGAATGTTCCATAGTTGGCGAAACCCTAAAAATACTGTAAGTATGTTGTTTCTAACAGGGGAACGTACAGGTGTTCTACCAGGATCTGCCTTTTTCAATTCAGGACGGATACGAGAACTTCTTGTCATCAAAATCAATCACTTTTCAACAATATCTGGTAAGACATTATGAAGGTTAGGACTGAATCTGGAGGGGAAGTATGGAGTCATAATGACAGTGGTGAAATGATTCTGACATAGTTGTAAAGACTGAGACTGTTTCTTCTCATTCAGGTTTACGGACACCTGAAGAGGCTGGGATACGTGGTGCTCAGGTTTGATCCCAGGTAATGAAAGCATTGTAATATTTAGAGATAATTACAGGCAGGTGCTTTTAACTACAAACACCAGTTAGACAAATCAGACTGTTCCTTAGACCTTCCTTTTCTTTAGTCCTTCAGGTTCTGAGTTTAGCAGCTCTATTTGAAATTTGGTTGTGGGAGGAGTTTAGGGCTTTAGTCCCATCTTAAAGGTCCTATATATTATGCAAAGAAAATAACTCTTGTGAACCTCCTCTCAAATTCACACGTTTGAGGAACCCTGTCTCAAAATGCGCTGTTCCACCTTGTGATGTCATGAAGCGGTAGTTTTCATGTTAACAGTTACTTTTTTACCTTTTTCTTCAGTAGAAATTCCAGGGCTGGAATGATCCAAATGATTCTAGTGAAGGTGTATGGGGTTTAAAAACACAGTGGAGAACTTTCTGTATTACCACATGACATCACAAGGTGGAACAGAGTGTTTTCTGTTTGAGATTAAATAAATATGCAGGGTTTGTTTGTTAAACATGTGTGAATGAAACAAAACACAACTCCAGGTCTGTTTGTGATGAGGAAACATTATAACATAGATCAGAGAATGGAGTAATATAGCCCCTTTAAGAGTTTCCATTGCTGGCATGTGTAATTTTATATTGCATGCAGCAAAATCAGCATACAGTCCCTGACAAAAGTCTTGTCGCTTATCCATTTTGTAGAAACAAAAGCTTATAACTTGACTTTAAATTAATCGATTGGTTTTAGAAATGTCTCATATGAAAGCTAAAACCCTCCCAAATTATGCTCAATATACTAAAATAAATTTGCTTCACTGAAGAAAGATTGATCATTTAATGAACACAGAAAGGTCAGATTTTGGCAAGACAAAAGTCTTGTCGCCTACAGAAAACTGAACAAATAATTTACTTCAAATACAAAAATATGTTGCATAACGTCAGTGAATTAAGTAGTGGTGCTGTGAGATCCATATTTAATATCTTGTATGACTTCCATGAGCTTGAAGGACTGCATCCATGCGGTTCGACAATGATTCATACAATTTGTTGATGAAGTCATCAGGAATAGCAAAGAAAGCAGTCTTACATGCCTCCCAGAGTTCATCAAGATTCTTTGGTTTTGCCTTCCATGCTTCCTCTTTCATTCTACCCCAGACATGCTCAATGATGTTCATGTCTGGTGACTGGGCTGGCCAGTCCTGGAGCACTTTGATCTTCTTCGCCTTGAGGAACTTTGATGTAGAGATAGAAGTATGCGATGGAGCACCATCCTGCTGCAAAATTTGACCCCTTTTATGGTTGGGAATGTAAGAGGTAGCTAATACTTCTTGATATTTTAGGTTATTGATATTGCCTTCCACCCTGCAAATGTCTCGCACACCCCCATACTGGATGTAACCCCAGACCATGATTTTTCCACCACCAAACTTAACTGTTTTCTGGGTGAATCTTGGATCCATGCGGGCTCCAGTAGGTCTCCTGCAATATTTGCGGCGGCTGTGATGTAATTCAACCGAGGATTCATCTGAGAAATCCACCTTCTGCCACTTTTCCAGTGTCCATCCTTTTAGCAGGCTGTGGGCCTTGGCAAATGCCACACGGTTTTTTAATTGCCTTTTGTTTAGTGCTGGTTTCTGTGCACTGATTCGACCATGGAGGCCATTTCGAGACAGAATTCTACAAACTGTTCTGGTTGACACAGGGACTTGAGGTGACCAGGCCTGGTGGAGCTCTGCTGCAGTGGAAAAGGGGCTGGCCTTGGATTTTCGAATCAACAAACGGTCCTCCCGAGCAGTTGTCTTGCGGGGTCTGCCGGACCTGGGCTTGTCAAAAACATATCCAGTCTTTTCAGATCTTTTTCTTATTCTTTGTGCTTGACGCTGAGACACATTGAAGGTGTCAGCCACCTCAGCAGTGGATCTGGTCTTCAGCCTCTTGATAATTAACGCTTTGGTCTCAGGGTGGATTTTAGGCATGTTGTCAGAGGTCAAGTTGCAGTTGATGTGAAGGTCTGGTGTGCTGGGGTTCTTTTTATACACACCCACTAATTGATTGATCAGTAACTGATCACAGGTGAGGCTGTAATCTAGGATTGGGTGCATCATATGACAAGGCGACAAGACTTTTGTCTTGCCAAAATCTGACCTTTCTGTGTTCATTAAATGATCAATCTTTCTTCAGTGAAGCAAATTTATTTTAGTATATTGAGCATAATTTGGGAGGGTTTTAGCTTTCATATGAGACATTTCTAAAACCAATCGATTAATTTAAAGTCAGGTTATAAGCTTTTGTTTCTACAAAATGGATAAGCGACAAGACTTTTGTCAGGGACTGTATATATTGTGTATCATCATGTATATTTTCTACTGCTTATTTTCAAATATAAAAATGTAAAAAGTGTAAATAATAGGGATGTAACAATAACCAAAATACCAACTTTATTTAAAAAGCACTTTAAAAACTTTACAGCGGGCCAAAATGCTGTACACAAACATAGAATAGACAAGGACAATTGTAATGCATCGCAAAAATATCGTGGTATCGTATTGTCAAAAGTCTCACAATAATGTCGTGGCCCAATAATATATCGAATTACAGTGCAGACTACGTAAAGAAATAACTGTTCTAAGCACTATGAAATCGTAGTTCTTTGGATTAAGTCTTGTCAAGGCATTTTAAGAGGAAAAAGTAGCATATTCACAGTTTTGTTAGAGATTTGTATAGAGTTACATTTCTTGTAAATAAAAATAATAATGTAATGTAATAATGTAAAATAATAATGTAGATAATAAAATAAAAATGTATTTCCTCCCCACAGTTTAGAGCCGTCGGTGTATGCTCGTCAGTTGAACCTGCCTGTGTCCAAAGACAGAGCCCCAAGAGGCAACAAGAGGAAGCGCAGCCCCTCTCCTCCACGGTAACCGTATCTCTCCATCTCTGTGGGTCTGACTCATCTACCGCAAATGCAAAAATGTGTAGTGTGCATTGTAGCATAAAAGCCTCAGGGCAACTCTCCATGTCTTTATTTAAAACACGTAACTTTTTGGTTCAGGGTCCATCACCTGCTTGTTTGAAATGTCATTGCTCTGCCTGGAATGTTCCACAGTATGACATTAAACAGCTCTACTTTACATTTATTCAGTTCCAGGTGGTTTTATAGCTGAAAAATACCTAGAAAAACAGGCATTCTGACTGTGAGCGGGGTCGCCTCTCCACAGATCTGACCTGTAACTTGGTCTGGTTTGGTCTCCATGAAGATAGAAAGGTTTAATGCCATACTGTGAAACATTCCAGACAAAGCAATAACATCTCCATGGAGAAAAGCGTTTGACAAATCTTCCACCAGACAAGTTACACAATGCACCTTTAAATACATACATAATACATGGATTAGGAATGTTTGTTTTATTTGTTTGTTTGCATAATTGTAACATTTTCTTTTTTGTGCAGTCCAAGTTATAGCCAAGTCGGAACCACAGTGGAGCAAATGGAGCAAGACCCTGAAGGGCAACAGCTTGCAACTCCAAGGTGAGTTTTAACAAATAAATTATACCAGTAGTAAGTCTTTTGAGTTTGCTTGTCAAGTCTAATAATCTAAACCTATAAACAGATAAATATGGACAGGGCAATGTCTTAGAAACAAATGGATGCCACCTCTTTTAATGGAAATAACATTTTGAGCCTACAGAGGGCTTAATTTTATAGACACCCTGAAAATCAAAGTGAAATAATGATGTGGCAGACTAGTCAGCTAATAAATTCAAAATAAGTAGCAAAAATAGTAAGAGACTGGTGTCAATAAGGCATAATTATATAAATGTATATGTACAAGTTAAAATTAAACAGAAATAAGCAATAAAATATCTTAGCTATATATAGTACAAGAGGTTGTAAGAAAAAACAGTGCAAAGATGATATGATGATTGACAGGACATGGGGTTATGTTCAGAAGTGGAGTAATTTTGCATTTTGGGACATTTAAATGATCACTGGGACCTGCTTGTCTCCATGAAAACACAGAACGTAGTATGACAAGAATGCAAGTCTTTCATGTCTTTATTGACTGACAGTTTGAATGCCATTCTGTGTAACATTCCAAGCAAGGTATAAACATCTCCATGGAGACAGATGGTGGACACATACAGTTAATAATAATAATCATAATGATACTGATACATGGCGTACTTTAAAGGGCCCATATTACGCTATTTTCTGATCTATGTTAGAATGTTGTTTCCTCATTAAAAACACACCTGGAGTTGTGTTTTGTTTCATTCACACGTTTAACACAAAAACCCTGCAGATTTAGGCTGAGTTCTTCTTTCAAACGGAAAACACTCTGTTCAACCTTGTGATGTCATGTGGTAATACAGGAAGTGCTCCACTGTGTTTTCAAACTCCATACGCCTTCACCAAAATCAGCTGGAAGATTGCAGCTCAGTAATTGCCAATCTTTACTGAACTAAAGGTAAAAGGAGCTGTTAACTTGAAAACTACCACCTCATGACATCACAAGGTGGAACAGAGCATTTTGAGCTTGTGAGATGTAGACAGACTAATAATAAAGGATTACTCAAACATGTGTGAATCAAACAAAACACAACTCCAGGTCTGTTTTTGATGAAGTAACAACATTATAACGTGACTTAAAGCTTGTGTCAGTTTTGCGTAATATAGGATCTTTAACAAATAAACAAAATGCAAAGTGTTGAAAGTTATATGTTGTGTATTGTGTTAAAAGCTGTCAGACTGAAGGTGAGTCGATGGAGCAGGAGCCTGACTTGAAACAGGAAGTGATCCGGAGGTCAGAGGTCAAACAGGGGTCATGGTGGACTCCAGGGAAGACCTCAGGATCCAGCTCCACGTCTGGATCTCGACAGTGGGACTTCAGCTCGATACACTTCCCTGATGTGGGCTCTGGTAGGGACCAAAATGTATCATGACAAAAACTATAAGTGATCACTGCTTTTAGTCAGATCTGAACTCAGACAGGACTAAACCAGGATTAAACCAGGACTAAAGCAAGTCCAAGCCAGAACTCAGAATTGAAGCATAATCTTTTTACATAGAACTCATTGCTATTAGTCAGATCTGAATCAGGGCCAAGCCAACACCAAGTAAGAACTCCACTATGACTTAAGTGAGTCTATACAAAATTTAAGCCAGTAAGGTGTATGGAGTCCAGTATGACCACATGACATCACAAGTTAGAACTGGGTGTTTTCTGTCTGAGATGAGAAGAACTCAGCCTAAATGTGCAGGGTGTGTGTGTTAAACGTGTGAATGAAACAAAACACAACTCCAGGTGTGTTTGTGGTGATGATAACAGGCATCTGAAAATGTCGTAATATGGGCCCTTGAATGATCAGTGACTGCCATTAGTCAGATTTGAACGAGAGACGAGCTAGGATTGAAGGAGTTCAGTTTAATGTTGATATAGACTTGTTTTGGATCTGCTCTAGTCCTGGTCTAGTCCAGGATTAATTCTGGGTTTAGTCCCAGTTTAGCGACAATTTTAATCTTGTGTGTGTGACAGCTGTGAATTAATCCTAAATCAGGATCAAGTTTAAACTAGAATAAATGTGAATCAGGCTGAACAAGGCTAAAGATTAAGCCTGAACTAAACCTGGACTAAACAGGGATTTAACAGTATTCAGATCTCACAATACAATTCCATAATAAATAGTATGCATATTGGTAATTTGAGTAGATAAGTTTTCTGTTTTTTGCTCAGCCCTCAGATCTCGGCCTGATGATGATGATGATGTGTCTTTGACCGCTCCTGATCCGTCTCTTCTTCCCGGGGCTCTGTCTGTCGGCCCCTGTGACGTCGCCCTCTGGAGGCGGAGGATAAACCTGAAGGAGGTCTACATGTCGCCAAAAGATCGACAAAGGGAAGAGGAAGCAAACAGACGGTGGATGGACGTCAACAGGGACCCAGAGGTTGGTTTGTTTGTTTATTTATTTATTTATTTATTGCTCATGCCATTATTTTTTGGCATCATTTTAAAGAGAACAACAAAAAGTCTGAGAATTAACAGAGATGCATGTTCCTTGTCTTTGCTGGCATGAACAAAAGGAACAGGAAGAGGATAAGTCTTATAAACCCTGCTCCTTTCACAGATCAAATAAAAAATAAAATCAAATAAAAACATGTCTTTAATAATCGTTCCCCACCCCAGCCAAGTCACCAATGAGCCATATTCATGTTACAGTATCCCTCTTTTTTTCCACATAATCCATCATTATTTTATTCTTGAACATTTTTTTTTTAATTTAGAAACAGTAGTGCAACTTTTAAAATCGTGATTTAACGAGTTCAGTAGCTTGACTCCGTACAGAAACGCATTTCTGTTTTTTTTATTCTATTACAACATGGGTCAGAAAATAGTGAAATATGGGCCCCTTTAATCCGAATTCTAATAAGTGAAAAAATTGTGATCTGTGTACTGGATTAAAGGTTCGTCAGTGCAGGAGTTGGTCGGAGTATCGGGCGCTGTTGGCCAGACGGGGGTCAGAGGTCAGAGGCCGTCCAGGTCATCTTTGGGACAGAGAGGTCACGCCTTTACACAACCCCAGACAGACCATACCCCACGGTGAGATAAGGGAGAGAATCAATATTTAAACCAAAAGATCCTATAAAATGTTTTTCTCTTAAAGATCCTATATTTTGCTAATTTGTCTCGTGAGCTTTAAACCTTGTTATAATGTTGTTACCTCCTCAAAAACAGACCTGGAGTTGTGTTTTCTTTCATTCACATTTTTGGGTAATCCTTTATTATTAGTCTGTCTACATCTCCAAATCTGAAAATGCTCTGTTCCACCTTGTGATGTCATGTAGTGGTATTCCAGGGCTGAAACAATCCAAATGATTCTTGTGAAGGTGTGTGGAGTCTAAAAACACAGTGGAGCACTTCCTGTATCACCACATGACATCACAACGTGGAACAGAGTGTTTTCAGTTTGAGAGAAGAACTCAGTCTGAATATGCAGAGTTTGTGTGTTAAACATGTGCGTGTGAATGAAACAAAACAACAAAAACTCCAAGTATGTGATGAGGAAACGACATTATAACACAGATCAGAAAATAGCGTAACATGGGCCCTTTAAAAACATTCCTGGAGGTTGTTTTGTTTCATTTAATTTGATCCTGTTCAGAGTGAAACTAAATGTCCATTTTTGTTTTTTCTAGCGGAGCTACTGGACAAAATTAGTATCATCAAATCAACTAACTTACTGGAAGGAGCTTCGAGGTAAAAATGATTTCTTATTTAGTACTAGAGCTGGGCGATATGGCCTAAAAATAAAATCTCCGATTTTTTTACAAAAAATCCGATTTCCGATTTTAATCGATTTTTCTCTGCCCTACTCAAAAACAAATAACAGATGACAAATAAATGGCTCAAAACAAGTTTTAACTTTATTCTTTTTTTAAATTTAGGATTAAAGTGCAATCTGACAAGCAAAAAACATACTTGTAAGTGAAATGGCAGACCAGGCCATTGTAAACACTTTTAGAAAGGACACTTTTAGAAAGGACATGTCCAGGACATGTCCAGAGGTGTGAAAACACCATCATGGCCCTGAATGGTTCTGCTAACTACTCCCCCACTCCCACTCCATATTGAATAGACTCACCTGACTAACAGAAACTGTAAATAAATATGTGTGTCTCAGAGTAATTTTCATTGTAATTAAGCTCCTCCCTTCAGGCAGATATAAAGCAGTGTCCACCAGCATCTGACCAGAACTGAAGAAGCAGCTTGGATGAGCTGAGAAACGTATTCGACCAAATAAACTCTGTCCAGTTGACAAATCAATTTCTCCTTTTGCTACTTTTAGAAAGTTTTGATCATATTGCTGCCGCTGTCTGTTGTCATGCAGATGAGTCGGTCTTCTGCAAGTCTCCACGAAGTGAAAGCATCTTTCAATCCTTGCGCGATTAATCCCTCCTTGTGATCCTCGGGAAAATACACTGTTTGCAGACAAACGCTTCGCATCGCCCAGCTACTATTAACAAAATGTACCGTTAAACTCAGGTAGAGCTGCATCGTTCGGCTGGACCACAGGTCAGTCGTAGCAGAAAAATACGACACCTCCTCCGCTCCGCGCCCCGCTAACTTACCCGCGTAGAGCGCTGCAGCGCATTAGTTCCGCTTTCGACGCTCGCGTGTAAAAAATAATACTAATAATAAAAAAAATTGATTTTCATAAAAACACATCGTTCTGAACTGTAAATTCGAATTAATCGATTTAATCGATATATCGCGCACCTCTATTTAGTACTTATCCTTGTTTATTCCTAATAAGAATCAACTTAAAGGTTCATTGCGTAACTTTTCTGGTGGAGGGTCTGTCAAAGTCTTTTTCTCCATGGAGATGTTACTGCTTTGTCTGGAAAGTTTCACAGTATGGCATTTCTGTCTTCAAGGAGACCAAACCAGACCAAGTTACAGGTCAGATCTGTGGAGAGGCGACCCCGCTTACAGTCAGAATGTCTGTTTTTCTAGGTATTTTTGAGCTGTAAAACCACCTGGAATTGAATAAATGTAAAGTAGAGCTGTTTAATGTCATACTGTGGAACATTCCAGGCAGAGCAATGACATCTCCATAGAAACGAGCAGGTGACGGACCCCCAACCAAAAAGTTGCACAGTGCACCTTTAAAGGCATCTGTCTTGCATCGGTTACAGGTGTTTTGTTTTTTTTATTGCTTAAAAATACCCTGAAAAACATGACACTGTGAGTTAGATCTGACCTGTAACCTCCATAGAGATAAGTTTAATACATAGACTGTATAAAAAAGTGGACTAAAGTCAAATGAAGCTCACAGAGGCTAGCAGTTATAGGAGTGAATTTGGAGCCGAGTTCCATATTAGGAATAGAAATTGGGAAAAAGAAAAAAAAAAGGAATGGAAAGGAAGGAAGGAACTGTTGATTTATTTTATTATTGTTATTATTATGAATATTATTATACTTTTTTTTACTCTATATCTCCCTTCTTGTTGATTTCCTCACTTGAGCGCATCCCCCCTTACTTTCTCTCTTCCCTTCAACTGCAACATGCTTTAGTTATACACACACACGCACACACACAGGCACACACACACTATACATAAACACTCACATGTATTTTTATTCTATCATTATTATTATTTTGTCTTGTCTGCAAACTGTCTTGTTATGTCTTTGGTCTTGTCATTTGAATTCGTTTGTCTTGTTATTCATGTTTTGGACCTACAGTCTTGCAGAAATGTTTAAAATGTATGTATGCTTTAAATAAATAAATTAAAAAAGAATAGAAATTGATTTAAACCCCAGGATCTTGTAGAGCAGGTTAATATGAACGTTTTAAGACCAAAATGAGGAGCTGTAGAGCGAGGGGCGACAGTTTCTCAATACAAATTTCTATAGAGACAAGCAGGTGTTAAACACTTAGTCATAAAAGTTACATATTGCGTCTTTAAATGAGGTATTATTGCTTTGCCTGAATTGTTCCACAGAATGGCATTAAACTTTTCTAACCCCATGGACACAAACGGCTGCCAAGTTACAGGTCAGATCTGTGGGAATGCATGTTTTTCAAGGCATAAACACTGTCCAGGCAATGTATAATCTCCATGGAGACGGGTAGCAAGCAGATAGTGGACACTCCATCAAAAAAGTTACAAGATGCACATTTAATCATTGATTTATGTGTTTGTGTTTCAGTTTAAAACCTTTGGACAACTGGAAGATCAGCTTCAGTGTTTTTCAGCCTGACTCTGCGTCTAATTTTAAGAAGAGCAGTCCGGGGAGGCCCTACGCGCGGATGGTGGTTTGCAGGTGAAGACAATATTCAACACGTTTATATAAAGGTGCACTATGTCACTTTTCGGTTAGGGGTCCGCCCCCTTGTTTCTATGGATATGAATTAAATAAACTATATCATCACATAAAATGCATTCACAACACAATATATAAAAATGAAACCAATTAAAAATCATGTGACCAAAATTGTGAATTGATCCGATTATTGGAAATTCTTTGTCTGGAATGTTCCACAGTATAACATTAAATATTATTATATAATTTATTGCTCAAAAATACAGGCTTTCTGACACCTCCGTAGACAAAAGCATTTGACGGACCCTCCACCAGAAAAGCTACACAATGCAGCTTTAAGATCCACTTACATCAGACACCATAGATGCCTTTTCATTTTCTAGACTGGTTTGGTTTGATAGAACAAAACTAGTTTAGGCTTGTAAAAAAATATATACCCAAATTGTAATCAAAACTAAACCTCTATGCGCATTTGAACTATTTTCCAGAAGTAGTAAGACCAAACAGTGAAATTAAAGACACTAAATCATTAATGTGTGTTTGTTGTTTATGTAATTATGTTAAATGAAATTATGGGCTAAATGTGAACAGAACATTTTTGAATGTTCAGACATGACAATTTTGGATGGATTAAATGTCCAAAATTACACACAGTGAATTCTTGTGAGCTTCAAGTTATGTTATAATGCTGTTACCTCATCAAAAACATGGAGTGTGTTTTGTTTCATTCACACATGTTTGAGGAACCCTTTATTATCAGTCTGTCTACATCTCCAAAGCTCCAAATGCTCTGTTCCACCTTGTGATGTCATGTAGTGGTAGTTTTCAGTAGAGACTGGCATGTCCAAAGCTAAAATCATCCAAAAGATTCCAGTGAAGGTGTATGGCTTGTAAAAACAAAGTAGACACTTTCCTCGAAACTATCAGGTATGAAAACAAACTCTTGGTCTGAAAAAAGAACCTAATAACATAGAAAGTTTCCTGTATTACCACATGACATCACAAGGTGGAACAGAGTGTTTTCAGATTGAAAGAAGAACTTTAAATCTGCAGGGTTTGTGTGTTTAAACGTGTGAATGAAACAAAACACAACTCCAGGTCTGTTTGTGATGAGGAAACAACATTAGAACACAGATCAGATGCATGTATAATACAGAGTAATAAGGGCCCTTTAATGAAAAAAAGCACGAGTAACACAAAATAAAATATAAACTCCAGTTTTGGTTATGGGTAAAAGCTCGAACGAGTCAATTTCGCTTTAATTCCCCTAATGATTGCTTTGAGGTTGGATTGTCCAGGTAGAGAAAATCTATTTTCTTTGGCATCCAGGCTTACTAAAATGGCAGCTGGCTCTCAACTAATGTTTGTTTAAAGATCCTCTTACATCAAACACAAAAGGGACACAATGAAATGAATGGTGCCTAATAGTGGGGAGGCGCTCGGGTTAATGGAGTCACTGTGGAATGGTCACGTTCTGGGAAATACATTGAAGTGCAGGGTTTCAGATGACACCACAGCATTCGATAGGCCAATATTAATTAATACAGATGTACTATGGAAGCTCATTTGTTTCATCAGATTTTGAATTTTAAACCCTGCTGAATTTCTCACTTTGAAGTTTTTTTAACTCTGGGAAAACATGTTTGAATTATTTTTATTCTGAATGTCAGTTAATAAAGTTTCAAATTCAACAGTAAAAAATTTTGCAGTGAAAAAAATTTGCAGCAAAGATCCATGATGCCAAGGCAGAAGCAATCGATCCAAAGTGATCCGATCTAACTTAGTAACAAGCAGGACATGGTGCAGTGAAGCGATCTGATTGGTCAGAATTAGCCTCATCAAAACCTCTGTTATTTCTTAAGTGTAAGAAATAAAAGAGGTGAAATGAGAACAGCCAATAGGAAACAGCCTCTCAGTCACATGATCGATTGTTTCTGCCTTGGCGTCTTGGATCTTTGCTGTGAAATTTAACTGTTCAATTCGAGGGCTTGAAAATATTTGTGCTGAATATTTAAAAGGTGAAATTTTTATTTTTAATTTGAAATGTATTGAAAAAGTATACTTAAAATTTCAGCAACTAAAATTCTGAATAAAAATAATTCATCAAATCTTTTTTCAAAGTGAGAAATTCAACGGTATTTAAAATTTAAAATCTAATAGATCCAGTTATCTTCCATATAATATTGTTAAAATGCAAAATGATGTTGTAATGCAGTGAGTTCTTGAGTTTAGTTAATAATATGAAATGAAAATACCAGGTTCAACATTTGTGAATTTACCTTTATGGATATATTTAAAGGCCTTATATATTAGACTCCTTATCAAAAGCAGACCTGGAATTGTTTTTTTGTTTAATTCACATATATTTAACACACAAATCTTTAATTAAGGGTTAATTAAAGACTTAATTAATAATGTAATAATGAATATATAGTGTATAAAGATTGATTCAGGCATCAGGCAGTTAAAAGTACTTTCTGACATTTATTCAATTACAGATTTATTTAAAAAAAAAAAAAGAAAGGATGATAGATGATTTTAATGTTATTCTGTTTAAAGGTATATTGCGCAACTTTTCTGGTGGAGGGTCCGTCACATGCTTGTCTCCATGAAGTTGTTATTGCGTCGTCTGGAATGTTTCACAATATGGCATTAAACCTTTCTGTCTTCATGGAGACCAAACCAGACCAAGTTACAGGTCAGATCTGTGGAGAGGCGACCCCGCTCACAGTCAGAATCCACCTGTAATTGAATAAATATAAAGTAGAGCTGTTTAATGTCATACTGTGGAACATTCCAGGCAGAGCAATGACGTATCCACAGAAACAAGCAGGTACTGTACACTGTGTAACAAAAAGTTCTATTTAATGCTCCAGACAAAGCAACGACATCTCCATGGAAACCAACAGGTCGCAGACCCTCCACCACAAAGTTACACAGAGCACCTTTTAAAAACACACACATCTAGAACACACACTTCTAAAACACACACTTCTAAAACACACACATCTAAAACACACACTTCTAAAACTGTCTTTCTTGTATTTTCTCTAGTTTCAACGACCCTGTCCCAGACTTGACCGTCTTAAAGCAGCTGTCCTCTCAGAGTCCAGAGGTGGCGCTAGTCTTTGCTGCGGTCGACCACGGAGACATTTCCTTTTACACATTTAAGGACTTCCACATCCCCAAAGATGTCTTCCCTTGACAACAACAAAAATCACTGAACCACTGCGGCACTCAGGACGTTTTGAAACATGACAGTACCTCCACTAACACTGCGCTCTCTAATTAAAGGGTTAGAATGTTGTTTCCTCATCAAAAACAGACCTGAAGTTGTTTTTTGTTTCATTCACACGTTTAACACACAAACCCTGCGTATTTAGGCTGAGTTCTTCTGTCAAACGCGCTGTACCACCTTGTGATGTCATGTGGTAATACAGGAAGCTCTCCACTGTGTTTTTTAACCTCATCCACCTCCACCAGAATCATTTGGATGTTTTCAGCCCCGGAATTGCCAATCTCTACTGAAACTGAAACTGAAACTTAAGGTTATATTTCTGCTGTTTTGTTAATTTTACAATTCACTTTTGTGCCATACTTAATGTATAACTGTTAACAAGAGAATCCTAGAACATGTGTAGAACAGAAATAGAAATATTCACACAGTTTCAGAGACATTTTGACCCCAATTTGGTGTAATTAATGCACACACTCTTTGCCCTGCTTTTGGATCGTTGGTATCTAGGTATCTGGGACGCGACACAATTTCCACGAGACGAGAAACAAGATTGGGTCCACAAGAACGAGACGAGACGAGATTTTAACATAATTCCTAATATAGAACTGTCATTATTCAGTTTCCAATTTTGGCCTCATTTTTTTTATTTATTTGATGTAATATTTTTGTTTACAGTCGAGTACTGCTTTTTGGAACTGTAACTCACCGACATGTAAACCTTGTTTTGTCCAAATGTAAACGCATGGAAAAAAATCTTGCGAGGTCATTTTTCTCATGTGCGCACAATCTTGGAGCAATTTTGTCCTCCTATTGGTGTCCGCTAATGGATATAAATATATGCAAGTTTGAATTTTAGCAATTACTGTGGAATATAATTATCTGTTAAAAAAATATTTGTAATTTGATTTTTGTTAATAGCATAGAGCAGAATATTGTTAAATTAAACCTTACTTTCTTTAATTTGCAGAGAGTGTTAGTATTAATGGAGGATACTGTATGTTTCAATACAATACAATGGGTTTTGTAAGTCACGTCTGATTGATTAATTATTGTAATTTTAAATAAAAAACAAAACACTATTTTAAATCTTTTTCGGATATTTGTGAGAGGTTGCATTTGATTAGACCCTTGGTAACTTGTGTTTGGTTCTATTTATGTAATAGAGTCAATAGATTATCTCTATTTGCCCCACTGCAAACAGCCTCTGCAATTAACTTAAATATTTGTACACAAAAAGTAGGACGGAACAATATGACAAAAATGTATCTGATGACTACATTTAGGTTTTGTACTTCAATTTTTCCATGTATTTGAGTCAAATTTGTCTTGCCTCAGTACAAATATAGATTTGAGGTCAAAAGAAGTCAGCTTTGTACTGTCTGCATCTAAGTGTTTTATTGTCCAATAATCAGGAAGTGCGTGCTTAGTATTCTAGTTGTCATGTTTCAGTCTCCACACTGGTATAAGTATCGGAAGTTATTTCAAGCCAAAGTATCAATCTCTGAACTGAAAAACCTAGATGCCTAAAGAAAGAGTGTTGTTGTTTTTTGTTTTTTTTTTAACTTATTTATGTATTTATTTGACAGGGCAGTGCATATTGGATATCTGTAATTACAGTGTAAATATGAAAGATCCTAATTTCCATCTGTTGTCCCTCGGCAGGTGACAGAAAACAATTACAAAATTCAAAACAGTTACAAAGAGACACAACACAGAACAGTAAAAGGCCAGATTCAGGGACAGACTGGGGCCAAAAAACAGCCCTGGACCTTTTCTCTACAAAGAGGCCGACCATGGGGGAGATTTTGATCATTTAAATAATTAATAATGAATAATTTCAATAAATCAGTAATGAAATAATTGAAGAAAACACACAAAGATGAACTACTTCTGACTGTTTATTAACAAAAACACTTAAAGAATGAACTGGTTTGAGAGGGGAGTTAAAGAGGCTATTTTTGTCAAGAAAGAGAATCCTTCCTTGAACAGAAATGGAGGTCTCAGACATCATTTGTCTCCCATCTAGAACTCTATCCTCAAACCTAAATCAAAACAGAGAAAACAATGGGAAACGTATTCGACCAAATAAACTCTGTCCAGTTGACAAATTAAATTTCTCCTTTTGCCATGGATTCTACCTGGACTGTAAGCGTATTCATTTTCTGAAGTCTAGAGTACAAACTTGCAAAGAGACAACGAGGAGAATCACACAAGTTTTATTACCTTAACATATTACAGTTCTAATTAGAGCGCGGTCCTGTCCCTACTCTGTTACACAAGGAACTCCTACTAGATCAGAGGCACTCCCGTATTTCTAATATGCCTCTCCCTGCGCTCAGATATTGTATCACATCCTGAGAGTGCAGCGTGACCCAGAGTTGTCTCTAAGCAGGTCCTGATAGTACTTTCTTCCGCTCGGGTCGCTCCAATATGTGGTGTTGTTATTCAGTCTTCAGACAGCCACGATGAGCCTGCACAGATTTCTTAAAACACACATTCCAATACATACAGTCCCTATTCTGATTAGATGTTCTCCTCTTTAGTTTATTGATTATGGCACTTCTTAGTTATGTAAACATAATTATATTTTAACACTGACTCATACATTCTTTCTTGACTGAGGGATTCTACACACAAAAACACTTAAATCACTTCATTTTGAAGTGACTTAGCTTTTTTGTCTTTAACCTTTTCCCATCCACCTTTCTCCTTATGTTTTCTGTTTCACATCTTTGACATCCCAGAGGAAAATTTTGCTGCTCAATAATGGCTAGTGTTAAGCTCAGGAGAAACAATTCAGTGTTTCTCATTTGTTGCTCCTAGTGAATTTTAGGAGCAATAGATGAGACAAAGAGGATGAGACATACTGGAGACACTAAGGAGAAACAGTTAAGGTATGTCTCATTTATGTCTCATTCATGTCTACCAGTGAGACAATAATAATAGTCTCATATAAGCTACCAAGGAGAAACAATGAGACAATAATAATAGTCTCATATAAGCTACCAAGGAGAAACAGTTAAGGTATGTCTTATTTGTCTCATTCATGTCTACCAGTGAGACAATAATAATAGTCTCATATAAGCTACCAAGGAGAAACAATAGTAACACTTTTTAAATTCCAAAATAGGCTTTTATTAAACTTTTCCCTCCAATACAATAATCCAACAGATTTCAACACCATAACAACAAGGGTTCAGATTTATATAGCGTTGGGATAAGGATTTTTCCCTCTTAAAATAAATATCAGCTGAACTTAAAAAAAAAAAGGATATACACATTCTTATGTAAACAGAAAAAATAATAATATGAAAGAAAAACATCCAGTCTTCACCTACAACATGTTGCTTTGAAATAAAAACAGCATCTCAAATGTTTCAGTCCTTCACCAACAGGATCTTTCATTTAAAATGGAGGCTCCTCAATAAAGTCCATTACTGAACATTTAAGCATTCACAATGCTTTTAACGGCTCTCGCACGGCATTTGTTGATCAGCGCTTTCTTCAACTTTGACTTCTCCACCGGAGTCCAACCAGGCAGCATCGAACAATGCATGATGTAGGCTGTAGAAAAAAAAAGGGGTAAAATTAAGAACAATTAAATGATCATCTGCTGCAACCTCCCCACTCGTATGGACCATAAAACCCACTGCATTTCATAAAATGACATTGCATTACATGTAGCTAATTTCCCATTCATTATTGTAAGTGTGTTACTGAATAACTGTGAAAGTAGGGCTGGGCGATTTGGCCAAAAAATAAAATCTAAATTTTTTTTACACAGAGTGGACGATTACGATTTAAATGTTTTTATTTTTTTTTATTTTTTTTTTAAATACATTTTAATAGATGTAAACTTAACAGAAACTGCAGGTCTTTCAAATTTTCCTAAAAATGCTCACAGTCAAATTCTTTGGTCATTTGTTTCGGGCTTACACAAGGCTACTGCAGCAGGAAGCACTTCTATTCCATTCATCTATTAGAACTGACTGATCTGTATTTTAATTTGGCCTATATCATTTATATTTATGTAGCAATTGTTTTAAAGTTTGTCTGACTTTAATCTGCCTGATCTGCTCTTAGCAGTTAAACTTGTTCATAATAATAAGTCTGTGGGAGATGAGTTGTTTTAGCCCTACTAATAAATAATAAAACTAATAATCTTACCCTCCATTCCATCTTTTGGGGAATCAGGATATGCTTGGTAGCAGTGATCTTTTTTGGGCGGTAGGCGCAGCCTTTTGGGGATTTCCTTCTTCAGGCTCTGTATTCTGAAATCAAGATGAATGAAAAAATAAATGTTAAGCATTTGTTTAATATGAAATGGATATATGACATGATATAATATAATATAATAGGTGACCACTGGCATGACTCTGAAAATTAGGACACTTAGGCCCAAAAGTGAGGACACTACTGGAATCATTATCATTATTATTTATTATATTTTATTAGTATTATGATTATAATCATCACACTTATTATTAGGGCTGCAGTGATACCACTTTTTTGAAAACTGACACGAGTACAATGATTTCTGTACTTGCCGATACCGAGCACCAATACCAATACTTTACCAATCTTAAAAAACAACCTTGAAATTTCCTCTTTACCCACCAGGCTGTCTCCCTAATAATTTTGAACTTTTCTTTCTTTTTATTATTGTTCTTTAATTTAGCTTTGATTGAGAGTGAGAAACATTATTTCATTTATTCATATGTGAATATGAACCTTTTTGAATCTTCATTATAATGTGTTTAATGCAGTTTGCGCACTTTTTTTTTAAGTCTTAGAGAAACGAAACTTAAAACCACAAGGCTAATTATGCATTATATATTTGCGCTGAGAAAAAAAAAACTGCTGTCAGCATCTGCTAAAGGACACGATTCAGTGGATTATATATGTTTTCTTTCTGTGACAGAGCACTGCTGAAGGTGAGTCTGTTCTGTGTTTCTATCGCGTCGTTTATGGTTCATGTAAACATTTTCAGAGCTCACACGTGTGCAGCGCGGCTCTTTCACTTCTGTCACTACAGTCGCTTTATTTATGTTGGCTCCCGGTTTCTCATAACCGGGATATTGGTTTATTCAGGGTACTGAAACCGGAATACTGTGTAATGTGTCGTGTAATAGTGGTATCGGTGCGTGGTATCAGCAAGTGTTTAACGAGTACTAGTATCGCAGACCATCGTAGCATCGCAGGTGTAACATGAGCGTGGATTTGTGGTGATGCGCCGCGCGCAACGGAGGCGGTCGAGGGTCCGAAATGAGGACAAAATGTCAAAAATGAGGACACATAACAGACAGAAGGCTCTAAAACCGGACTGTCCGGCCGAAATACGGACGAATGGTCACTGAATTAGCCAAGTATAAGCGAGGACACCATTGAGCTTAAGTTAGCTGTTAGCTGTAAAGCTAGGTGGCATGCATGCATGAGTTTCGCATTTAGATTATCGTTTTGTACAAGCTGCTGCTAAAGTAAATTAGAGAATATCTTAAAATAAGGACCATAGAGTGAAAAAAACTGGATGAGCACACCACTTACCGTCTTTTCTCGGTTCTTTCCGTGCTGCCTCTTCCTGTGCTTTTTCTTCCCAGGCGACTGTTAGCATCTTGCATCTGCCGATGACCGCTAATTTCCCAAACAACCAATCAGAGGCCAGCTCTGAAACAGACAGCTTGCTTAGCCAATGATTGATCTGAAACTGACACCGACAATATCGCGCTTAATTTAAAATCTCCCAATCACAGATCAGCATTTGAAGCAGACAGCAGCTTAGCCAATGAGCGATACGATATCGCATTTCATTTTGTTCAATGCGAGTTTACTGTTGGATTGCTTATGTTTCATGGTGTTTGCAAACGTTTCTGGTGAGTACGGATTTTGTTTTCTTATACCTCATTCACACTAGGTGACAGAATTTATATTGAATAAATACGTGATTTTCAACACACCTGTTTAGAACAGGGCATCATGTCTCCGTCAAGTCTTAGCTAGTTTGCGTTTTTCAGGATATTAGACAGTTTATTTTTAATGGACTCATAGTGTCATCTATGAAACGGAACAGGGTTTTAACCCAGGCAAAAGGAAAAACACAAGATATTTGACCTATTTCACTCTACTGTCTAGGCGGAACCCCATTTATTTGTTTCTGTTGCACAGTTAATAGTGCAACACCAGTCCCATTTTATGACAAAAACATCTCAAATAAAACGATAGCATCATGTTGTGTAGCCATAGTAACGCCAGGTTTCTGACCACACGCAGATTAGATGGTAGTTGTGCTGACAGGTCTGATCTTTTAAAATTCTAAATAGACCCATTCATAGATTTTGATGTTTTTTGTTTGTTTGTTTTTTTCAGTCACTTGCTTTCAGTAATGGCGGACAAGCTGCCAGATCCACGTTGGGGGAGAATAAATAAGGAACAAGAAAATACTTCTAAAAGATACAGAAGAAAGGTATTTTCTACTTGATTTCATTGTTTTATTTAAAGAAATCTGTATTTGTTATTGGGATAATAATTATACATTCCATGATAGTGGTTCTCAAATAGTGTAGCCCTCATAATCCTGTAAATAAAAATATTTATATAAAAAGTTTAAAAATGCCACTTAACATATCAATTGTTTTTAATTCCAAAGTCTGTTTTAGCATTAGTCATCCTGTTATAAGTAGCGATCATATCACTGACTCATTAAAAAAAAAAGTTATTGAGACTCTAGACCTACTTGTTGAGAAGCTGTATATATTGTATGTATTGTAATGTATGTATTTTTTCCCCCCCATGTATGCAGCGATGCCATCAGTCGCAGGACCCTCCAGGTACATGTTCACTAAGAAATATTTTGCTGTATGAATGGTGGGTAAGGTAGTAGAGTCAAAATATTGAATCAACAAAGCAAAACAAGGATGTTATTTTAGTGAAAATCATTCAAATAATCAAATTAGATTTAAAATTGGATACATAAATATTTTTGTAAGATGGAAATTACAAACTAAAACTTTGTTTAAATGTCAATATGAAGATAGTGACAATCATGACTCTCAATGGTAGGTGTAAGTATGACTGAACTAGGAGTAAACAGTGCACTTAGAAAGAAAGAGTTCTAGAAGTACAGTTACTGAGCAGTCTCATCAATACATGTATTTGAGTTCATGTTTTTGGGTACAACCTGCCTCTGGTGAGTGATTGGTGGTGGTTTTACAAGCCATTTGCACAGACCAGCAATTCCACTGAATTAAAATTTGGGGGCTCATATTCCGATCAGGAGATCAGGTTGAGTTCAGTTTTCAGCCTATTATAATGATAGAATGTTTTGGACACTGCAAACCAAACGAATTGTTTAAATTTTTACTATTTCATAATATGTATATGTTTTGTTTTGTTTTGTTTTTTGTAGAATCAACACATGGACTGGATGTGAATGAAAAAGACACAGTTTTTGAGTTGGATCCTTTTCCCCAATCCCATGTGCTGCCATCATGTATAAATAAATAAGTAAATCATGTATGAATAAAGAGAATCAGTCATTGATTTTGCTTCCTACAATTTCTTAAAATTGGTATCATAAACCTTTTAACAAATCAATATTATGTAACTGCCAAAGGTCTTTGGGGAACATTTCCTTTTCTTTAGTACAATCATAAATTAGCTCATAGCTTGTTATGCATGAGTGTGGCTCCATATTTTTGTCTTTGTTGTGAATACATACATACATTTTGCTGAAAGACCAGTAGGTCTAAACAATCAATTTTGCTGCTGAATAGGGCTGTCAAAAAGTATTATTTTTTAGATAAGCCGACTAGTCAAACGATTATTTTATAATGCTCTTTTAAGTATGTTTGAGTACAAGTTACTAATTTCCATCATCTTAAAGTGTAAAATAAGATGAATGAGAGTGTCTGGATAGAAAAAAATATCTAAATAATGACTTTATTTTTAAAAAATATTGCAAAAAGTGTGTTTTTCTATGACATTTTCATACAATAATCCTTCTGACCTTGTGATATAATCTGTTTTATGCTGTGAATGGAACAGATAAAGATTAATTGATTACAAAAAATTTGGTCAACTATTTTTTATAGTTGACTAGTCACGATTAGTCAATTAATCGTTGCAGACTGCTGAAATAACATGCACAAAATATGAGGAACACATGAGCTTCAAGTGAGACAACTTTCAGTTTCATGTGAAGTCTCTCCAGTTTCTCTGGTTGAGACAAAAGTTAGACGCAGCTGTGGTGACAGTTTCAGATTTGGTTAAGAACAAAGTGAGATCTCTATTACATCTCGGCAGGAGTCTAATCTGAGATTTTGTGCATTCTTTAGCTCAGGAGATAAAACTGAGAAACAGGAGCAATAAGCGGTTGGCTCAGATTGGTCTTAAACAATGCTCAAAGTTGTCTAGGAGAAATAAATGAGTTACTTTTGAGATCTCTTTTTGAAATACCCTTTCCTCTGGGATGTGCTGAAATCAATGAGTAACGCACTCTTCTTTGTGGCCTTTTAGGCCTATACAAGTTATGTTTGACAAATGGGCAAATTATCGTATTAGCGCCCTCTGCTGTTAGTACGGCTGATAGACCGGACGGCCAATCTGGATTTTTCCAGAATGCACAGATTGCCAGTCCGTCCCTGGCCAGATTATAAGTGTTCACAGACTTGGTTATCCTTCATCCACAGTTTAAGGTGCAGTTTGAATGGAGACGGAGATGGATTTTCTCTTTTTGTCAGTGGGAGACTGTTCCAATAACACTAAAATTTTAACTTCCTGTTGCATTAGATTTTTTAACTGATTCTGAAGGATTTTTAGGCGCTGATTTCAAATCTGAAATTAGTTTTTCTCCATAAGCTCTAGTTTTCATGCAATTTGAGATAGATGAAATAGTCTAAATATGAATTTACGTAACCCAAATCTAAGCGTTTTGAGATTATATACATAGATAGATTCTAATACTTTTATCATGCTTCTTTTTTCCAGATCAAACATGGCTTCCTCATCGAGACATCACTGTAGAAACAAGCCTGATTGCATAAAATCAATTGCAAAATTGCATAAAAGATTGCATAAAATCTGTAGCTTGCAGAAATAAACTAACGTCAGATTTGAACTCAGCACACTTAAATTGACTAAAAACAAGTCTTTCTTTAAATGCAACATATAGCGTGTTCCCCAGTGTAATGAGTCCCTTTGACAGACATGAGTTTGTTTTCAAAATGATCCAAACTGAGTAAACCAAACTTATCCCAAACATTGCAGTGGTGATTCAGTTTATTTTACACTTGGTGCCAGTTTGACCTCTTTAGTAAACAGACATATCTTTAGTCCACAGTCCACTAAAAGTCGATATTCAGATGACACCGGGGTCAGGGGTATATAATACAGTATGGGGCACTTCATATAAAAACAAGAGCTTCCAGTGATCAGCCAGGACTACGCTTCAGACTACAGGTAAGCCTACAACATCACTGCCAAGTTGTATCTTAAATTTCAAGCATGAATCTTTTAAGGTTTTTAACTTAAGGTGGGACTGAACAACTCCACCCACAACTACAGTCCAAGCAAACTGTCAAAGGGCCAATATTCTGCTGTCTTCTGATTTATGTTATTACTGTATAATGTTGTTTCCTCATCACAAACAGATCTGGAGTTGTGTTTTGTTTCATTCACACATTTAACACACAAACACCTGCATATTTAGGCGTCTCTGAGTTCTTCTCATATAATCATTTGTATGACTTCAGGCCTGGAATTACCAATCTCTACTGAACAAAAATTAAAAGGTAGGTAGGTAAAAGGTAAATTAAAAACTACCTCTATATGACAAGATGGAACAAGCATTTTGAGCTTTGGAGATGTAGACTCCAAACTCCACAAAGCTGAAAGTTAACATTGAAATTTAGTCTTTAGTCCCACTTTCATTAGTAATTTGAGTTTGTGATCAGTTGTTTTATTTGTGTTCATGTATGTCAAAATATTGTAACATTACTTATTCATTGATAAAAATTATTATTCAATTATTTTTGTGTTTCAGACAAAATGAGGCTGTCTGCTATTCTCCTCTTCTGTGCTGCATCTCTGGCTCTGGCAGGTAAAACATAACTTTATTCTATATATTATATTTTTGTATATTGTCCAATCCCTAGTTATGATGTCATCTGAAAGCAATACTGTGTCTTACTGTTCATTTCGGTCCTACAGGGGGCGTCAGTGTGCGGTCTCTGGTCTTCAGCTCTGCATCGGCCTCAAACTATGTGACTGTTCGCCCTGAGAAGCCCCTGAACCTGAGCGCCTTCACACTGTGTCTGCGTCTCGCCACCGAACTGCAGACGGAGCAGAGGGAGATCATCCTGTTCGCCTACAGGACCAAGAACTATGACGAGCTCAACCTGTGGAGGGAGCTGGACGGGAGGTACGCCAGAGTTTAAAACTTGCAGTAAAAAGTGCTGGGCCAAAATAAATGGGTCTGAGCAATTACTTGGCATTAAAGATATACTTTTTACTTGTTATATTATCTTAAATATAATATATAGTGGTAAAGTACTTTTTTATGGTAGCACTATGTAACTCTTCTGGTGCGGTGGCCAGCTAGTTTCCATGAAGATGCCCAAAATGTTCCACTGTATAGCATTAAAATGATGTGTTTATTACTCAGAAATACAAGGAAGGACATGCATTCCTTCCTTTACGCACTTCTGTCCTGTAACTTGCTGTACAGTGTTTGATTTCTGTCCTTCCCTCAGAATCGGCCTGTACCTGAGCGGAGACGGCGTGCTCTTCCAGATGCCTCCACTGGGCCCCATGCAGACGCACCTGTGCATCACATGGGAATCTCTCACCGGAGCCACGTCGGCTTTCATGGACGGCAAGAAAAGTCTGACCAAAATCTACCAGAAAGGCCACAACGTTCGCAGCGGGGGCCAGATCCTCATCGGCCAGGACGCAGACGAGTACCTGGGACGATTTGACGCCAAGCAAAGTTTTGTTGGTGAAATCTCAGACATTAACTTGTGGAGCACTGTGCTTCCAGACACTGCTATAAAGGCACTGGCCAACAATTGCGAAAGAATCCAAAATGGAGATGTCATAGACTGGAGCGTGGCAAATTTAGAGGTTACTGGAACGGTTAGTATTGTCCAGAGAGATGTATAATGCTACTTTTCAGAAACTTTTCGATTGGTTTGTTTTTCCATATGAATTATTAACTGCTAAAAAACCCCGATATATCCGCCCATCCAAAAAAAAAATATAAATATAACCATGGCTCTATTTAAATTCACCTCAAAGAATTTACAAGATTTTATTAAGTGAATGAAAAAAAAATATAATAAAAATAAATTAACAAAAACAATTCTGTGTACTTGATTTTATAAGAACTAAAGGTTATTTTTGACTTGACGGGGACCAGCATAATCTGTTTGTGTTCTTAGCCAAAGACTTTCTACCTAGTCTGTTAAATAAAAATTCAGTTAAATGTCTGTAAAGATTTAAACAGAAGGGTCAGAAACTTGTATAGCTACCCATATTTCACAATTAACAATTATAAAGATCATTTAGACAAATTAGACCTCAAGAGTTGTCTAATCTAATGTTGCAACTAGCTATTACAGACAGAACATTGGCACCAGAGAGCAAAATTATAAATCTTTCAATAAAAAAACTATTCATTACACTTCACTTGCTTATTTCTCTTGAACAAATAATAACAAAATTGGACATTTCAGTCTTGACCTACGGCTGAACAAGAATGAGACCTCATGGTAATATTAAAGAAGCTTCAGTCTGTGTTGAAAATAGGTTGTGTTCACATTCTACAATTTGATAATAATCATAATCTCAGATGGTGAAAACAAAAAAATCCAATGTTTAACTTTATTCATATTTATTTGGGAAACCTGGAATATAAATTGCATGTTTCAACTGACAACGATCACATCTTTGGAGTTGAATAATACACCTTCTGAGGTTATTGTGGAAAAAAATATTTAATTTTTGTTTATTTATGCTGACAGAGAAGGCGTTGGAACTTTGTGACAGTTTTTGTTTGATGTGAATAGTCCCAGTAACGACAGAGATTAACCAGAAACCGGGTCAACAAATCTGCAATCTGACAGTTCAACAGCAAATTCCACCTGAGAATGACCTGTCCTCCAGCTCAGTTTAAAGATCCAATATTACACAAAATTGACTCTTGTAATCCTGCATTATTACTCTGTCTACATCTCCAAAGCTCAAAATGCTCTGTTCCACCTTGTGATGTCATGTAGTGGTAGTTTTCAAGTTAACAGCTACATTTTTACATTTTGTTCAGTACAGTTGTTAGGCAATTCAAGGGCTGAAATTATCCAAATGATTCTAGTGAAGGTGTATGGAGTTTAAAAACACAGTGGAGCACTTCCTGTATTGCCGCATGACATCACAAGGTGGAACAGAGTGTTTTCAGTTTGAGAGAAGAACTAAACATATGAAACAAAACACAACTCCAGGTATGTTTTTGATTAGGAAACATTATATCAGATCAGAAAAGAGTGTAATTGTAGTGTAATTTAAAATATGTGGATTCTACAATGTTGTGATGTCACATGAATGCAACCTACTACATTCTATTGTCTAAAATGTGGCTTTTGTTATATAAAAATTGTTAGTGATGACACACAAGTTTCAGACATGTTTTCTTTCTATTCCAATAATGTCTAGTCTCTCACTGTATTGGCCATACCTTATAACAGCAGGATAAATTTAAAATGTTAAAAATAATCAATTCTTTCACACGCCGTAGGCACGGACGGGGTTCGAACCCGCGATCTTCGGTTTACGAGACCGACGCCTTACCACTTGGCCACCGCGCCTAGTATTGCGTATGGGACACTGTAAAAAATTAAAAACACCTTATCTGTTACTAAATCTAAAAAAAAACGTATAATGTCCATTTGCATGAAGTTAAACGGGCAATATTAATCTTATTGGTAGGCATATAGCACAAAATAAATGCATGTTTTTTTGCTATTCTGGAAAAATTCGTCAGCAACCCCCCTGTTAAAAAGTCTCTTTAGCCAGCCGGGACATGATTATAACTAGAGACCGTTGCTATTGTTTCTAAAAAATATAACAGAATGGTCTACTTCTACAGTTTGCACAAAAAAAGACTTACTTTCGTTAGATCGTTAATGCTTTTTACAGCGCAGGTACCACGCTTTCGGTGTCACCCGGAAGTGGTATTCGAACAGCGGAAGTGCTCAGAACAGCTGCTCGGGGTCAGGGTGTAGCTGCATGAATGGCAACATGAAAATAAAGCCCTATATTTCACTGTGAACGGTTTTCAAGATCATTTAGCTACTTCGGACCCGAGAATTCTCTGATTTAATGTCGTAAGTAACTGTTACAGACAGAAATCAACACCGGATCGCTGGATTTATTGATAGCTTCAGTGACTCCAAATTTGGTCATCACTGTATGCAGTCTATATTTAAATGTTTAATTAATCTGACTTATACGTGTGTAGAATAGTGTATTTGTTTGTGTCGGATGTGTTTAAAGGTGTTATTTAGATATTGGTTTGGTTTAATTATAAATCAGAATTGATAGAAGCCATTGCTGCTGTAAAGTTTGTTAGAACAAAGTGTACATTTAACCAAATCCTTTACCAATCCTTTTAGGAGCCTGTGGGCAGTTCCTTTTTAATGTGTTCTTTATTCTTATACTAAGCTGCTAGGAATGTCAAAGTAGAAGAAAACAGTAAAAATCTAGCAATCAGTCTTATTCTCTGATTTGTATTCTAAGCATTTAGACTTAGACTAAGACAAACTTTACTGATCCACAAGGGAAATTATTTGGATACAGTAGCTCAAACATCACAATATAATATAATAACAGAGTAACAAAAATAGATGGTGTAGCAAAAAGAGCAAGAGACAGGTGTCAAATGAGACATAATCATAAAAATAAAAATAAATGTATATGTACAAGTCAAAATAAAATAGAAAAATAAGTAATAAACTATAAAATAAACTATAAAATCACAGCTATATACAAGAGACAAGAATTGTAAGATTTTAAAAAGTCAATAAATGTGAGCTTTAAACGGGTGCGCTGTCCAAGTAGCGCTTTGATCGCAAAGAATGACTGACAAAACAGTAATATTGACTACATTTTTCGTTATCTTCAGATCCAACTACGGTTAATGATTTGAGTAAGATATCTTATTCATTTCCCCTAAAATTATAATTTATTCTATAATATTTGCAAACAAAAAAAGGCGCACTGACAAAGAAGAGGAAATAAAACAAACAGTTAAGTATGAACTGCTAAACTAAAAACGAAATACCAGAATCACATGCATTTGAGGAACATAAAAAACAAAACAAAAAACAGTAATGCAGAGGCTACAGGTTTTACGCATAATAATACCCTACAAATGTGGGATTTTTATTACTATCAGTTTACTCTGTTATATAAATTTCTCCAGTCCTTGCACTTCGGAATCAGAAAAACTTTACTTGCCATTGTCAGTGAAGAAAATTCACTAACTAGAAATGGGCTTTGGCAATTACTGGGTTTCAGATGACATCACAGTATTCTTTAGACCAATATTATTTTACTACAGATGGGGGCAGCTAAAATTAATATAGTTCAGCTGCAGATTTCTGTTGTAATAAATAGTTAATAATAGAAATGATCAGGTTCAATATTTGGGAATTTGCGTTTCTGATATTTTGTGGCAAGAAAAATGTAATGAATAAAAAAACTGTCTCTTGCCCCCCATCTGGAAGTACGACATTATCACATTCTAGAATCTGAAAACCACCAATACTGCGCCACATAAAGCAAATAATTATTGTAGTAAAATATAAACTATGATCATGCATAAAATAAGGGGTTAGAATCAAATAGACTTTGACTGAATATAAATATAAAATGCAAAATATACAGTTTGGACAGAATAACAATGCAAAACCAGCAGTGCAAATTGATTCAGTGTTGTTGAAGGGAGTTGTTTACACTGTTTTCTGATCCTCATCACAAACACACCTGGAGTGTTTTTTTTTTTTTTTTTTTTGTTTCATTCACACATGTTTAACACACAAACCCTGCATATTTAGGCTGAGTTCTTCTCTCAAACTGAAAACACTCTGTTCCACCTTGTGATGGCATGTGGTAAGACAGGAAGTGCTCCACTGTGTTACTCCATACACCTTCACTACGAACATTTATATGATTTCAGCTCTGGAATTGCCCATCTCTACTGAACAAAAGGTAAAAAGTAGCTGTTAACTTGAATACTACTGCTATACTGCTATACTACTACTACTGCTTTATGACATCACAAGGTGGAACAGAGCATTTTGAGCTTTGGAGATGTAGACAGACTAATAATGCAGGTTTACTCAAATATGTGTGAATACAAAACACAACTCCAGGTATGTTTTTTGAAGCGGTATCAACATTATAACATGGCTTAAAGCTCAGAATCTATTTTGTGTAATATAGGAGGTCACTTGCAAATGACACAATAATAATCAGTCTTATCTCTGACCTCCCTGTTTCTATCTTCTTTTCTAGTCTGTGATCGCTCCTCTCCCTCCATCATGCACATCGTGGTGGACGCGGTTTGGGCCGTGTGGAGTATCGCGGCTGGGATCTACGACTATTTCCACACGAGCGCCATGGAGGAGCGCATTCACACACTCGAAAACGTCCTGTCCATTCACCAGTTTGTGATTGCTGGGCTCTCTGCCGGTCTTATCCTCATGATGACGTATATTTTATTCAGAAAACACTAAGACACAGACACCTCCCATATGTTTGGCTCCTGGAGTATAAAATGTGAGCAAGAGTGGGGAAATACGTGCATTGTTTGTTTTTTTAGAACTTGGATTCGATCTTGAGAAAGCTACAAGTTTAGTCATGTATTTGCCTAACCCCTTGGCCATCCTGCAGTTTAACCTCCTGCCACCATGAGATGAACTTTTTCCCGTTTCGGCTCATCCTGTAAAGCCGTAAAGATAACTTTGCACATTGACTGTTACCAAGCTTGAAGAAAACCCAGTCTGGATGTTGAAATGGATGTCTCACAGCAAGAAGGTTCCAGGTTCGACTCCCGGGCTGTTCTGTGTGGAGTTTGCATGTTCTCCCTGTATCTGCATAGGTTTGATCTGGGGGCTAACACTAAAAACATGTACTGTAGAGCTCAACATTGACCACCTACTCCCTGGTTCTGGAAGTAAATTTCCCATTATTTTTCCTACAGACTTTCTAAAAAAAAATTAAAATTTGAAAACTTGCTCAGGGCTAATCAGATATGTGGAAACTCATAACCACAAGACCTATAATTTAATTTAAAATCTGTTTTTTTTTTTAAATTGTGATACTCCAGGTTCACTTTGCCACCATGACATTCATCTATCCTCCATGGTTATTCATCTGGGGAAAAATATAATTCCACAAAACCTGTGGTCGGACTCATGTTTGAACTGTGGTTTTTGAGGAACCATGACTGCACAGTAGGGATGTAACAATATCAAAATCCCTCGATATGATACTTTAACGATATGCATCTCGGTACGATATTTATTATATTTTGTGAAGGCTAACAAAACTGAATATGCTTCTTTTTCCTTTTTTAAAGCCTTGAAAAAGCCTTTGGTACTGTTATAATATGAAGGATTAAGATATAAAAGTGCTTAATAACAGTTATTTCTTCATGTAGTCTGCACTGACAACACCAAAGGATCATGGTCTATGTAGTTCCCTCTGTTTTCTAGCTATCGCTGCGCAAAGCAAGGCAAGGCAAGTTTATTTGTTTAGCATCATTCATACACAAAGTAATTCAAAGTGTTTTACAGAATAAGAAAGACATTAAAATCACAAAGAAAGACATTAGCATCACCGTAACTATTTATTTAATTAAAGAGACTTATAATTCGATATATTGTGATGGCCTCTGATGTTATTGTGAGACTTTTGAGGATTACGATATTTCGGTTATCGTTGCATCCCTACTGCACAGCTGATTTAACCATGTTTCTGATTGTTACAAAAAAAAAATCTGAATCTTGCGTTTTAAAGGTGCACCGTGTAACTTTTCTGGTCAAATGCTTTTCTCCATGGAGATGTTTTAGCAGTTGACGGACCCCCAATCAAAAAGTTACATAGTGCATCTTTAAATGTGCTTTTTGGACTTAAAATGACGCACATAGCTGGTTAGCATCTGTCGTGCCATTATTTGGACGTTTGAAAGTCTATGGGAAAAATGAATGGGGAATTTACTTTTAGGACCCGAGCTTCCCTTAAAGACCAGGACTCTCCTTAAAATCTCAGCCCGGTTATCCTGGTTAAATGTTGAATAAATGAAAAGAAACCTCAAAATCTTTTTTCATAGCTTAGTTTATCGCCTAATTAAATGATGAAACTTGAATTTTGTAACCTAAATAGTAAGGCAGAATTTATTTGACTACCTTTGCAAAATGACAACTTAAACAATAAAAAAAAACAAAAAACATTTTGTCTTACATTAACGGTTTTCTTCTAAATAATACAGTTGCGTGCCCAAAACGATTAAACTTCTAAACTTTGTGTAATTTACTAAAAGTCAATGAAAATGATTGATTACAAGTGAGCACTGATCAGAAGGAGTCATAGACGTTGTTTTATAGCTGTTTCTCCCAATGAAATCCTCATCTGCCCTGTTTGGCTCCACTGGATAGATTTCACTCTTGACTACTATTAAAACTGTTTACTTAATGTATAGGTTTTGTCTGATCTACATTTATATCATGATTTAATGTTGTATTTTGTCGTTGCACATAGAGCTGCTCAAAGGGTTTATTTAATAATAATGGTACTCATGCTGTTTGGTGTGTTAAAGCCATGTGCGCCATCTGTGTTTTAAATGAAGCCTTGTTCGAAAGGGAAACCATTTGATGAATAAACCATGATTTTAACCCAAGACACTCTAGTATTTTGTGGAGGTAAATTGATCCTTTTACTTCAATTATTTGCCTGTCACAGTAATTACAGTTGAATACTGACAAATTGTTCAATATGACAGAAATAATCAATATTTTATAATGATAAAAATATTACATTTGATTTATATTGTGTTTTTTAGACTCTTAAAGATGCTTTACAGTGCATTATTCACTATTCTTTTCACACTGTGCAGTACATACTCAATGATGGTAAGTTACTATTATAGCCACAGCGGCCCTGGGACAGACTGGCAGAAGCAAGTCTGCCAATCTGCACCATCAGCCCCTCTGATATTAACCATAATCTGCAATCTGACAGTTCAACAGCAAATTCCACCATAGAATTCTGACCTACATGATAATTTCCACTCTAATGTACTCCCTATGACAATAACTTGATATATCTATGACTCATTGTAAATATCCACATGATTTTACACATTGTAGTTCTTTGTATTTTCTATTGTATTATGTGTGGTGCTAGAGATAAACCGATATATCGTTTTTCAGCAATATTTGGACTTTCATTTACCAGTTATCGGCCTTGAATCTCCATCACAGGCTGATATTTTGTTTTGGCCTTCAAAGAGAAAAATGGACAAAACTATGTGACTGTGATCTCTAATTGTAGAGATTTACTATAATTTTTACGCTTTAGATTTTAAATATCAGTGGTCTGGTCTGGAATGGCCTATTTTCATTTATCGCAATAAGAAACTTCAACTTAAAAAAAATAAATAAATAGCGAATAGAAGATGTCTTTTTTTTTTTTTAATGTTATTTCAGCGAGAGAACGAGGAGTCACAAACACGCGTTGTGATTGGCTGTGGAGGACGGAGGCGGGATCTTTCAACAGAAATCACAAACTTTCAGCCAATCACGTCAAGTTATCCAAATCAAAGCGATAACAGGGAATAAAACCTTTCAAAATAAAACCGTGCTGTTTTTATTTTCATTATTTCATTGGATTTACGCTTGTTTCATGACGCATAATTTAATATCAACCAATAAAACAAATATTTTAATCTATTGTCATTTATATGTATGCAAACCTAGCTTTTACAGTGGGTTTTTAGAAATGTTTTATAGAAATCCTCCAAACCAGATACGCAGCTGTGTTTGTGTAACTTTACAAAATACAACGTGCTAACAGGCGGTTTGTAACTAAAACACACCTTATATGAATCTGTTCACTTTAACATCACTTTATGGCATTGATCAATATATATTATACTTGTTGTGGCTGTGAATGGACACGTTTGTCAGATAATTAAAGAATCGGAGAGCTGGATATCGGTAGCCGGTTAGCAAAGAGCGGCGGCTAAGCTAGCGACTTGCTAAGGAAGTTAGCATGTGTGTTAGCGAGCCGGAGGATGGTTCGCCGGAGGATGGTTTCAATTTCCCGCATTTCAAACCCTCTCTCCCGCTGCTGTCCGCGCCGATCGTTCATTCAGAGGATCAAGATTCACCGGATGAACATTTGGACCAACTCTAAACACCAAACTGTTTAAACTTAAGCACTTTTTTGTACAATGAAGACATTTCTCGTGAGCGGACGGGATTGTAGAAGCGTTGCTCTTTTGTTTTGACAAAGGAAGCCGAGTTTTTTGTTTCGTGGTGTTTTTTTTTTTTCTTCTTCTTTTTAGTGTTTAGAATTAATTTATTAGGATTAACAGTCAATGGCGCCGCACAGACACTCCGGCTCCACGATGGGCTACGGCTCTGGAGGGAAAACGAATGGTTTGTACCCGCCGTCCTCCGCCAACAAGAAGCCGAGCGTGCAGCAGATTCAAGCGGACCACGAGCTGTTCCTGCAGGCCTTCGAGAGTGAGATCCCCCCTTCACACTCACCAAGCACCCAGCACTTTACACCACCATCTATTTGATCTAGAACTATACTCCTAATGAAATATTTACAACACAGACTTATGCAGTGAGTATGTACTAAAGTCTACACGCATACTACTGTAAAACATCCAGTACCTTTGTGTGGAAAAGTATTGCAACGTGTAATCAATTAAAGACAAGTGTATTATTATTGTTTTTAATGACAGACACAAGAACTATCAGGCAAGCTTTTGTTTATTTCTTTATTTGTTGCTACAGATATGTAAAATCCTTTCTATTTGAAGTGTCCTACTAACTATAAGTATTAAAAAATGTCAGAAGCATTAAAACATTACTGCAAATTTCAATTTATTTCACTTATTATAATTGGTCATTTTACTAGTTAAATTTTAAACTGGCCTGTGTCACAATATATATAATAATTCTAACAAATACTGAAGCTTACAAGCAGGTTTGTCAAGTCGAAAGGTGGCATAGCTTAGATGAATTCATTATTGTTATTGTACAGACACAAAAATTACAACATGTGGTCCCGTGTTCAATCAAAGAAAAGCTACCAATATTATGTGAAATGATTAGGTGTGAATTCGTGTTAACCTTGTGTATTATTTTAGCTGTTAGTTTTGTCCTTTTGAAGCTGGAGCTCCATTTCTGCTGACTTTGGACCTCTCACAGTGAATTCCTGTCATTCTTCAATTTGTCTTGTGTCAACTTTCCCCAGAGTCGCTTCATTCAAAGATGAAAAAAATAATAGAAAAAAAAATCTAACAAATGATTAATACAGCAGTGAGACTAATTCTGAAACAGGCTCACAGCACAGAAGATTTATATCAGATTTTCCAAACTGGGTTTTTTTTGACAACGTGCACAAGATGTCTAGCAAGTTAACCACAGTATTTGAATATAGTTACAGTGAGTGCAGCGGATTCATTTTGTCAGTTAGTTGTATTTAACCCAAGTTAACACCTCTAGCACAGTGTTTCTCAAACTGTGGTGTGTTTACCATACGCAAGCACCTTCAGATGGCACTTGTTCAGATCTTCAGTTTGTGGGTTTGCCAAATTTAGAGTCCATTTTATCCCATTTTTTGTGTTCATTTGGACCATTTCTTGTTCAGAACTACAGTGGAAATGACATAGTCCACTTTTAGACCTGGTGTAGCTCCAGATTAAACCTGGAATAGTCCTGTTATAGACTTGATATAGAATCTGGTGGTACTGGAACTTGGTGTGAAAAGTTTGGGAGCCACTGGTCTAACACGCCTTAATTTATGATTTGGATATCCTGTAGTTATAGTTGCGTAAACTAAAGATTAGCCATTTTGTGTGATTTGTGATTTGATTATTGGTTGGTTTCTAAATTCATGCAAAAAACCTTATTATTCTAATTGATTATACACCATTGAAAGTAACTAATCAAAGAGTGTTTGTTTGGTAAATTGGATATATACTGGCAGCCATATTTCTGCCTGTGTGCCCAAAGGCAGCTGCGTCATGACTGCGGAGTGATCGAACTAGTGTTATTAACATATCAGTTAATAATCAGTTCAATCAAGTGCATTTATTGCTGAGAAAGATGCCTTAAAACACGTGCGTTCTCACTGTCATTGGGGTCGCCACTTCATAGATCTGACCTGTAACTTGGCCTAGTGTCGTCAATTGCTTGCTTCCATGGAGATAGATATGTTAAATGTCATACTGTGGAACATTCTAGACACAGAAATAACATATACATGGCAACAAGCAGGTTCAAGATTACCCTTAAAAATCTGTTCTGTTTTTGTTTATGGGATTTTTTCATTTGATCCTACTATTAAGTATCAATTAGAATCTGATTATCTACTATTTTAGTTTCAGCAACACTAAACAGAACAAAGGAAAGTCAGTCATTTTTTAGTAATAGTTGTGTTTTAGTCCAAATCATCTACTAATGTATCGTATATCTTTCTTCTTCTAGAGCCAACCCAGATCTACAGATTCCTTCGCACCAGGAATTTAATTGCTGTGAGTATTTCCTTTTTAAACTTTAGACAAACTTTATTGATCCACAAGGGGAAATTATTTGGACACAGTAGCTCCCACATCACATTATATTACAATAACAAAGAGTAAAAAAAAATAAATGGTAATAATAAATGATAAAGAAGACAAACTTTATTGCCCCACAAGGGAAATTATTTGGACACAGTAGCTCAATTTAATAGCTTTGTTTAATTATTTAAAGGTGCACTTTTCTGCTGTAGAGTCTGCTATCTTCTTGTCTCCATGGAGATGTTATTGCTTTGCCTGGAATGTTCCATGCTATGACATTAAACATATACATCCAGCATTTATTCATTATGGGTGTTTCTGTTGCTCAAAAATACACGAATTTCTTCTGTAAACAGGGACGACTCTCCACAGATCTGTATCGTAATGTGGCGTAGTGCGTAGTCTACCTTGTGATAAATCAGTTTAATCTATACTGTGGAACATTCTAGACAAAGCAATAACATTTCCATGGAGATAAACCAGGTGACGGACCCTCCATTAGAAATGTTACACAGTGCACTTTTCACACAGTGTTGTATCCAGACTAAAATATATCCTTTATCTTTCTTTGCAGCCCATTTTCTTACACCGGACTTTGACTTATATGTCCCATAGAAACTCCAGAAACAACGCCAAAAGGTAAAGCTCAAAAACATTCACTTTTAGTAACTTTGAAACAAGTGAGTGACAACTGTCCCATAGCAGCAGAGGTAGTGACACTGAATGCATTATTAGTCAGAGTTTCAGTTGCAGTGCATTACTACTATAACCACTCACAACAACCTGTAATCAATAGTATTAGTAGTAGTAATAATGCTAGTTGTTGTAGCATTAATTTTTGTTGTTCTGGCTGTAGCAGTTGTAGTACAGTGAGTAGTACTAATAGTTGGAGCTACTTGAAAGTAATTGCAATATTTATTCACTTTTTTCATATAATATAACAGCTGTGCCCTATTTATCTAAAGATGGAACAGAGCCCTGCAACAATAACTGTAATTCATTTTAAAAGAATATGTTTTTATTTCGATTAGATTTACATGTAAAAGTACAGATAATAATGTCTAGTACTTTAAACTGATAATTAAACTAAAATAAATTACTTCTAAGTCCAGTAGTTTTATTTTTCCGTCAGATGTTTTTGTCCACGGAGATGTTATTTGTTTGTCTGGAATATTTCACAGTATGGCATTAAACCCTTCTATCTTCATGGAGACCAAACCAGAACAAGTTTCAGGTCAGATCTGTGGAGAGGCGACTCCGCTCACAGTCAGAATGCCTGTTTTTCTAGGTATTTTTGAGCTATAAAACCACCTGTAATTTACATCACAAACATATCTGGAGCTGTGTTTTGTTTCAGTCACACAAAGCACACCGTTTTTTATCTCAAACGGGAAATACCCTGCTCCACCTTGTGATGTCATGTGGTAATATAGGAAGTGCTCCATTGTGTTTTTAAACTCCATGACTACATGAAGAAAAGACTGTTATAAAAACTTTTAAATCTTAGTTCTTTGGATTAAGTCTTGTCAAGACATTTTAAGAGGAAAAAGTAGCATAGTCACAGTTTTGCCTCCACAAAATGTCTCAATAAATATTGTAATGCGAGTTGTATATTGTGAAAATAATGTACAGAAAGATTTGATTTGAAGTTGTATTAGTAGTACTAGTGTGAAGTATTAAAAGCTCTGGCTCGCAGTACTATTGTTAGGACTGACTGAATTTCAGATTTCAGTTGAGCTGTTTTGCATAATGACTCAGAGCACGACTTGTGGAAGACTTTTCTGAATTTAAACATGAATGAAAAGATCAACTGAATGAACAATGTGCTATTATAGTATTTCAGTTTTAAAGCCACAATATGTAAGTTTTTTCCCCAAAAATACTAAAATAAAAGCATGTTTTTTAATAATATTAATTAATAATAGTTTTGTTTATTGCACTAAAAAATGTAGAAAAAACATGTGCCCTTACTCTGAGTGGGCTTGCATCTCTACAAACCCAACTTATTTAACCTTTTGCTTTTTTCCATGGAAATGCTCTTCCTTTAGCTATAATCTTCCACAATATGGCATAAAATATATCTTATCGCCCTGGAGAATGTTTCGAAATATGGCTTTAACTTTCTGTTTCCATGGCATCAAGCAGTTAACTTTCCACCTCCAGAAAGTTACAAGCATTTTAAATGAATTGTTTAAACGTAAAACTCTGATTGTATGTGTGTAGCTGGGTCCAGTAGATGTTTCAAGCATAAAAATAGTGTTGTATCGATTTTCTTTTAGGAAAAACTGGAAGGTGAATGATTTTTTGTACAAAGTGGAGAAGACTCGAGGAGAACAAGAGACTTTGAGGTACAGCTTATTGTTTATTTAGAATAAGAATCTGCAGTAAACCCAACCAGACCCACTGTTTTCCAAATAATACAAAAATATTATTGTCTTTCCTGTTTATTTTTTTCCAGTTTAACCTCTAATCTGCAGCTCACCTTCACTGGCTTCTTCCATAAAACGGGTGAGAATGGCCTGTCAATATGCTGTAATAATTGTATGAAATGAAGGGTAAAATTTCAAATAAATAAAACTACTGGATCAAATTTGATGCTCCGACAAAATGATTTGAATTAATAGTTCTGACCAGAACTGAGGAAGCAGCTTGGATGAGCTGCGAAACGTATTCAACCAAATAAACTATGTCCAGTTGACAAATTAAATTTTCTCCTTTTTTTGCCAATAAGAATACAACAATGCTAAGTTGGATCGTTTAAATCAATACAATATTTTGAGTAAAACTGTATTGCCTCAGTTTTGTCTAAGCAATAATATCTTTAAATATCTTTTGAACATTTACTTGATGATAATACAAGAAGCAAAATTTGCCATTTGTCTGGTTGCTTTTTAATACATCAGAGGAGAGAATTGGGCGGCATAAAATCATTTTTGTTGATTTAAAGTTGATGTAAATTTGTTCTTGCAGGACGGTCGTGTCAGGACAGTGAGAATGAACAGAACTCTGTATCTTTGGAGGTGCTTCTTGTTAAAGTCTGCCACAAAAAGAGAAAGGTAATACTTGAAGACAAACTTAAACTATTTACACATGTTAAATTAGTTGTGCATTTTTTAAACGTTGGAAAGAAAGATTGGACTAAATCTGCGTTCTGACCACGGCATCGGGCGTCGGGTCTACATGCAAAATCTATGGTAGATGCACGTCTAGGCCATTTCTGTGGAACGTTTTCAATCGCCAGTTTGAGCGTTCAGGTCACAGACTCCAGAGTTGAACTTTTGACGTTTGACGTGCCACATCAACCAATCAGGGACTACTCTCCAGTGACTTGGCGACGTCATTATCCGGAAGAAGGAGAAGAAAGCGAAAGACCCGGGACCCAGTGATGAAACTGGCCAAACTTCGAATGCCTCTGAATTATGTCATGGACCCAGACACGCTGCCGTCAAGCTGGTTTTTATGTAATAAATCCACTAAAGCCACTCTCTCTCCTGCTCTGCCATGGTTCTCAAAGAGAACAGGAGAACGGGCACTCACAGACTGTCATGGAGGCTGTGGATGTGTCGGGGGCATCTACTCTCTAATGCAAAGGCGTTCAACTAGATGCGTCCGCCGCCGGTCTGAACGCAACTTTACAGACAGACAAAGGATACTGAATATATGGGTAGAACTTGGATGTTGAGGTTGGAATTGCCAAGAATCAGGAGAGCTAACGGAAAACCAAGAAGATTATTGGATGTAGTAGTGAAAGAAAACATGAAGTTGGTTGGTTTGGGAGAGAGGGAGACCGGGTCAGATGGAGCAGAGGATTCACTTTGAACTTTGAACCCAATAACTGTTTTTATCATCTTCTTATCTCGTCTATTTTTAGGATGTGAGTTGTCCAGTGAAGCAGTTCCCAGCGGGTAAAAAGGCTGTCCCCCTGAATCCAGACTATGGGGTCCAGAGCCGTCAGACTGGAGCCTCTCTCACTGTCCCCAGCTCTGAGTTTGAACCCACAAACCAGCACACAGTCAAGTCCTACTCCCTGCTCTTCAGAGTCTGCTGCCCCGGCTTCAGACCTGCCCAGAACCACGGCCTGACCAACGGGGACGCCCTCCACAGCAGAGGTCAGAGGTCACACAAGAGAATTATTTTGGGTTACTAATGATAACCCGTGGCATTTTAATACAATCATTTGAGTGAAATTCAATGGCAGTAACATGTGCCCTTCCTGGTTTTGTTGAAGGGCCCATATTAGGCTATTTTCAGATCTATGTTCTAATGTCACTAGAATCATTTGACTTATTTCAGCCCAGGAATTTCCAATCTCTACTAAACAAAGGGTCAAAGGTAGCTGATTAAAAACTACTGCTTCATGACTTAAAGCTCACAAGAGTCAGTTTTGCATAATATAAAGAATACAATCACAGCCTGGGACCAGTGTTTATTTTGTTTACTAAAATTGCTGAGTTTCAGATGACGTCTCAACATTCTGTAAACCAATAATATTTAACACAGATAGGGTGGTCAAAAGACTAAGACTAAAACTAAATAATCTTTTTTTGTACAATACAGAAGAAAACATTTTTGCTTTAATTTAATAAAATGTAGTAGTAAAGTGGTGTGTGTTTCAGATTTCTCTGAGGAAGCGGTGAACAGGAAACGGAGGAGTTCTTCTCTCAAAGATGAGGCAGAGATGACTTTTGTGGCTCAGATGACCGTCTTTGATAAAAACAGGTAAAAAAAAAACTTGGAATAACAGGCATTAAAACTCACCTTTCGCCGAAATTCGCCATTTTGAAGTCGAAACACCTACGTGAATCGTGTAGATTCGATGAGAAAAGTTTGGGGGGGGGGGGGACTGACAGAACCCATCTCATCAGATCCTGGTGAGACCGATCCATGAACTCTTTCTTTAGCACGGTTGTCAAGGTATGATGTGCTGGCATGGGAATGCTCTCCGCTGCAGCCCCGCGAGTATAATTTTTTGAGATCGCTAATAGTGGTTTAAAACACCATTTTTTTCAGATCTATTGTGGGATTCTGACCGTTTTACGGAGGTCAATGAACTAAATAATGCCTATGGATAAAAGACTGGTGGGGCGCGCGCATGGACAATGAATATTAAACAAATTGCACACTGGAGTTTGTAATTTATATTTCATTAAATGGCCTAATATAATTTAAAGTGAAATCATCCTTTGCCTTTGTTTTGTTTTATTTAATACAAGCAGACTTATAAGGGCAATAGTATTTATACAGGACAATCATTTACCCAGTTTATACATATTTTTGATTGGTAATCACTTGCATTCTGTGTGGGTGTTACAATATTAACAGAGACTTTCTAATTCGAGGAGACAGAGCACTTGAGAAAACGTCCTCTGAAATATATAGGCACACTTTGTAAGAGCAATGTGGCGAGTGACGGCAAATATCCCGCCTGTTCCTCTTCCAAGAGCCAATCATATGCTGAACTGTACAAGCAGCGTTCCAATCATGTTGCAGCTTCATGCTCCGATGTTCTTCTTGTGGGAGAAGTGCCGTACTGCGCGTGTGCCGTGTCAAAATAACCCGCGAGAAAAGTGGCTTTTAGAGCTTTATTTTTCTACAAAGCAGCCAACTTTTCAAGCCATTATAATCAAGTTTTCATTGTGAATTTAACCATATGGTTTTCATGGCATCAGTCATCGGAGAGTGCATATAACATCGCCATTCATTTAGGTAGGGCCTGGTCTTGTATTACGTGCACCGAATTTGCAAAAAAAAAAAAAAAAAAAAAGAAAAACAACGCAGGAGCAGGGGCCCAGAGATTTGGTGTTTTGGTTGTCAAGAAGATTATCCAATCAGAAAGCAGAATAAGCCTCACATGAGTACTTTAACCAGTAAACCTAAAATAGCTCTCTGATCTGATTGGTCACTACCTAAACCCCAGCACCTGCAGCCAGTCATGAATCAGTGCTAGTGCAGCCTCTGCAGCTCAGGAAGTGCCATCTATCTGCAGGTTAAAGCCTTGACTTTAATCCGTAATAGTGATTATAGTACCTTTCTTACGGGTAGGTTACATACAGTTCCTTTAAATGTTCAAATCTGTGTTGAAGGCGGCTGCAGCTTCTGGACGGAGAGTATGAGGTGTCTCTGCAGGAGGTGGAGGAGAGTCCCATCGGCAAAAAGAGGGCCACATGGGAGACCACTGTGGACGGAAAGGTGTGTTTTAGGGATTCTTATTTTTAAGGTAGAACTATTAATGAGCATTATGCCAAAAATCTGTGTCAAAATTGGTTTCAAATGGGAAAAATAATTGAAATTGAAAAACTGCAAATGAATAAAAGCCTAAGCAGGGCCGGGCCTGGTTAGTACTTGGATGGGAGACTGCTGGGAATTCCAGGTGCCACAGTGGGGTACCAGTGGGAAAAACGTCATTGTGTCCTTCACCGACTTTGTGGCAGTCGGAAGGGCTGATGGCGCAGATTGGCAGCATCGCTTCCATCAGTCTGTTCCGGGGCATCTGTGGCTACAATAGTGTCTTACCACCTCTGAGTGTGAAGTGAATGAATAATGCACAGTAAAGCACTTTGGATGTCTTGAAAGGTGCTATATAAATCCAATAATTCATAAAAACATTGAATCACGACAAAAAGAATGTTCACACTTTGCTGTCAATCCATCGGTCACTCAGAGTATGACAGAGACTGACCAATGATGGCAGAAGATAAGATCAGGATTAGATTTTTTTCGCCCATCCCTAGTTTGAACTGTGCTCTTTGAAACTGTTGAATCACTTGATCTCATTTCAAATCTAATTGTAACGTTTTCCCACGACAGCGTTTGCCTCCATTTGAAAACTTCTCTCAGGGTCCCACTCTTCAGTTCACTCTTCGCTGGACCAACGACAGCTCAGAGACTCCCCCCACCCCCACTGCAAAACCTCTGTCCACTCGCAACACAGACACCAACCAGGAAGTCAACCAGGAAGTGACCACGGAAGTGACCCCAGACATCACCCAGGAAACCAAAACGATAGCATCACCTACGCAAGGTAAAGATTCTGTGGTGGTTGTACGATAAAGTATTTTTAGAGGCACCATCAGTGTTAATATCTCTCTTTGTAATTAGAAAGTAAATACATGCGTTCTGCATGCAGCAAACAGCCAAAAATGTTTTAAAATAGTCTGAAAAGTAAAGACAAAATACAAAATACAAAACACATTTTCAGGAGCATGTGATCAATACAAGTGTTCATACTTCTGTTTAGGTGTTTAGTTTTCAACAAAAAGGTGAGAGTAACTGACTGAACAAGTGTTGGCTAATGCTAGCTAGTTAGTGACTGTAATGTTATTTGAGAGGAACTTGTTTAATAGCACAAATCAGCTCCAGTTAAGTCAGTTCTTTATGGTCAAATGTGTTAAAACAAAACCCAGATTAAAGTCCAACTTGAGTAACAAAGTGTCACACCCTCGGGGAATCTTAATGACATCAGCTGCAGCGTCAATATTTATTATTATTACCTTTGCTTGTTTTTAGCTGTTAAAGAGCCTGTAAACACGGATGTACAAATGAAAAAAGAGCTGATCTCATCTGAACCACGACAGAAACTACGCATCTTCTACCAGGTAACGATCACTTGGGGTCAAAGGTTATGGGATTATTTAGGGGCTTTTGTTCATCCTGGTGGAACACGGAAAGCCAGGTTTCAGAATGTAATTAGAAGCACAAATTCAATTCTTGTTTTTTTTGTTTTTTGTTTTTTTTTAAAGTTGGCCTAATTGTTTTGTGTGTTCAGTTCCAGTACAACCACAACACTCGTCAGCAGACTGAGGCCAGAGACGACCTTCACTGCCCCTGGTGCACCATCAACTGTAGGAAACTCTACAGCCTCCTCAAGCACCTCAAACTGTCACACTCACGTTTCATATTCAACTATGTGGTAAGGATGTGTAATATTACACTACTATTACTACTGCTACTGCTAATACTACTGTTATTGGGCTTTATATTCAACTATGTGATAAGGATGTGTACTAGTACTACTACTAATACTACTACTGCTGCTACTGTTCCTCAGTGTTTCTCTCTCTCCTCAGCCTCACCCTAAAGGCGCTCGGATTGAAGTGTCCATAAACGACTGTTACGACGGCTCTTACGCTGGAAACCCTCAGGACGTGCACAGTCAGCCCGGATTCGCCTTCAGCCGGAACGGACCAGTCAAACGCACCGCCGTCACTCACCTCCTCGTCTGCAGGTCTGAATCCTCTTCTACACAATATAACTTTAGTGTAGCGTTTTAGCAGATAGGAGTGTTTCTTGGATGTGTTTAAGACCCGCTCAGACTGTACGCGGTACAGCTCCAATCCGGTGGCCGTGAGTATTTGTTTGGTTGGATTCTATTTTTGACGGAGGCCGCAGCGACCTCAGCCTTTTCCCTTAATAAATAAATAGTTATGGCACAAACCCGTGGACTCTGTGCAGCCTTAAAAGGCAGTGACTGTAACAACACAGCAGAGCTTTGGTCCTCGTGTGAGTGTCACAGCAGTAAGACCAGTCCCACACAGGTTTCAGTTCAGTGGTGCTCTTCAGTTCCAGGATCAGAGAGGGATATAGAGAGATACCCTATTGATCCCGAGGGATATTCACGTTTTGCTGCGGCATCATTTACACTGCTCTTCTCAGTGGCCTTTGTTTCTCAGTCAAAGGTCTCAGTGCAGTTTAACAGGAAGACTGGTCAGGAAGGGTCAGCAGATCCTGTGGAAAAGCCAAAAGTGTCGCACCTCTGTGTCCTGCAGCATCACAGCCAGGACACAACAGGAAAGGCCTCGTTCTTACTCCAGTCTGGTGTTTCATTTGGTAATGAAATGGTCCATTCCCTTAAAGTGTTTCCTCTGGAACATCTTGTTCAGGTTCATGTACAAAATGTGAAAAAACACACAAGAAAGTCTTTGGCATGCTCTTTTTGAGCTCCTCTGGGCTCTGCAGTTGTGATGAAGCAGTGAGCGAGGATGAGCCCCTGGCCTTCATGGTGCCGCTGACATGGATGTGTGGACTCAGCCGGTTAAGCACTTAAGCTGCTCTGGTTAAAATTAAACAAATCTGTTGGTAATAGAGACTTATGAATAATTGTGAACTTTGCTTCAGTTTTTTCACGTTTTATATATTTTTATTACTTTGTTTTGGTCTTTAAGTTTTAACTCCCCCCTCCCCTGTGTTCCAGGCCGCGGAGGTTGAAGCCGAGTCTGTCCGAGTTTCTGGAGTCTGAGGATGGAGAGCGGGACCAGACCAGGACCTACATCAGTGGACACAACAGACTGTACTTCCACAGTGACTGCTGCATGCCCCTCCGAGCACAGGAGATGGACAGAGACAGTGAGGACGAGAGGGACCCCGACTGGCTCAAGGAGAAGACCATCAAGGTACAGCAATGTTCAGGCCTGTTTAATCCTGTTTAAAGGTGCATTGTGTAACTTTTCTGGTGGAGGGTCCATCTAATGCTTTTCTCCATGGAGATGTTATTCCTTTGTCTGAAATGTTTCACAGTATGGCATTAAACCTTTTCTATGTTCATGGAGTTCAAACCAAGCCAAGTTACAGGTCAGATCTGTGGAGAGGTGACCCCACTCACAGTCTGAATGCCTGTTTTTCTAGGTATTTTTGAGCAATAAAATCACCTGTAATTGAATAAACGCTGTTTTATGTCATACTGTGGAACATTCCAGACAGAGCGATGACATTTCCATAGAAACAAGCAGGTGACAGACTTCCAGCCAAAAAGTTACACAGTGCACCTTAACTTAGGTTTACATGTAAAGTCTTGACTAACACCCCTGACACTGCGGTCTGAACACAGCACAATGGAGTAAAAACTAACAGCATTTTTCTTTGATTTGACTTTTTTTGCAGCAAATTGAAGATTTCACAGATGTCAACGAAGGAGAGAAAGAAATCATGAAGCTCTGGAACCTCCACGTCATGAAACACGGGTGAGTGAACAGAATAACTAACAGATGTTAACTGCTGCACTATTCACAGCTAAAAAATAAATAAATAAATAAATAAATTAATAATAAAGATGCACTATGTAGCTCAGGGGTCTCCAACCTGTAGCTCTCCACCTCCTTACAAGCAGCTCACTTAGGGATTTTTGAATTATACACAAGAATAGAAAAAAAAATATGTATTACCTTTTGTAAATCTATCATTTTGATGCCTGGTTTGTTTCATAGGCATCTAACTGTACAACATCTAAAGCTCTCTGGCATTTTCATTTTGTACTGGTAGCTCACTGGAGGAAAAAGGTTGGGGATCTGCCTCATGTTTGTCTGCCTCTTTTTTTTTTTTTTTTTTTTTTTTTTTAATTACATTTATTGCTAAAAAGTACCTTAAAAACATGCATTCTGATTATGGGTCCCCTCTCCACAGAGCTGACCTGTAACTTGGACTGGTGTCGTCACCTGTTTGTCTCCAGCGACTGAATATGTTTAAAGCAGACCTATTATAAGAAATCGACTTCTCAGAGCTTTTAAACATCTATTACAAGGGAGACGAGCAGGTTACAGCACTACGCTACATTACAGTTCAGATCTGTGGAGAGTCGCCCCTATTCACAGAAGGAATTATTATACTTTTGAGCAATAGAAATGTCTGTAATGAATAAGTGCTAGTTGGATATATTTAATGTCATATAATGGAAAGCAATAACATCTCCGTAGTGACAAGCAGGTAGTGGACCCTCTGCCATAAAAGTTACACACCTTTACATTTAAAAAGCAGAAATAGTAGGGATGGGACAAGATCTTGTGAGATAAAATTGACATGAGCTTATGCACGCATGCTGAAAATGATTTCGGGAGATTTTTTTTTTCCATGTTTTTATGTTTGGATTGGATTTAAAAAAAAAAATGAGTTACATTTTTTGAGAAGCACTGTGACCATGACAGCAAAAATATTAAATCAAAAATGGTGAGGTGAAGAATGTCAAAATCTTGCCTTGTCTCGTAGTTCTGATCTCGTGTCTCGTGGAAATTTTATCCGGTCCCATCCCTAAGTAATAGTGATGTTTATACCCCTGTGTTGTGTCTTTTCCAGGTTTATCGCAGACAACCAGATGAACACCGCGTGCCTTCTTTTCGCCGATCTCCACGGGCCCTACATCACCCAGAACGACCTGTGCCGAAACTTCCTCCTCCATCTCGTCAGCATGCACGACTTCAACCTCATCACCACGGCAACCATCGATTCCGCCATGTCCAAACTACGGGACGTTCAGAAACTGCAAAAACCCAAACCTGAGAGCCGGAGTGCCAACACAAACGAGGAAGAGGAGGAGGAAGAAGAGGACTGGGAGACAGCTGCCGAATCACAACCGGATAACGAGTCGGAAGAGTTCAAAAACTGCTCGGAAACGATGAACGGAGCAGAGGCGGAAGACGCAAGATGAAAATTTACAGGAAAAAACTTGAACTGTCACTTGTAAAACTTGAATATTTGAATGTTAAATGCTCTGCCTTAAAATGAGTGGAATTACATGGATCAAAGTGGCACGATTATGACATTTTTTTACAGATTTTTAAAATATACTTTTGGGTATAAACATCTTAAATTATGAGCTTTCAATTCTACTACGTACCTTTGTGTATCTGAGCCAAACTGCACTCACAAGACTACGCCTGCAGGGGGAGTTCATGCAAAAACAACTATTTATACAGAAAGAACACTGCCTTTATATAAAGACAGATTCAACACCAGCCAACTCACTCACTTCTCCTTTCGGCTCTTGTCCCATATAAATTCTTAGCATATAAATAAAATGGTTCAGGAAAGGTTCATTTCTGTTCTGTGAATGTGACTTTTTTAGTATCGATACTTCCTCAAATGAGTCTAGTTTCGATAATAGTTTTAGTATCGATTAGTGTCTGATTTTCGATACTTTTGACAGCCCTAGCAGTCATTGGCCCTCAGTTGCATCTCAGAAATGTACTTTAACTATTCCAGAAATTGAAAATATAACTTAATTGTTAAAGTAAAGTAAAAACTGTATTCAATGAATCCAGAATATTTCTTCTGTTGTAAACATACAGGTGCACTGTGTAACTTTTCTGGTAGGGGGCCCGCCATAAGCTTGTTTCCATGGAGATATTATTGCTTTGCCTGAAAGGTTTCACAGTTTGGCATGTTGCTTTTATTCATTTACAGATGTTTTACTGCAAAATACTACAAAAAACATGCGTTCCTATAGTCAGTGAGCTCACCTCTCCACAGATCTGACCTGTAACTTGGCCTGGAGGTCATCATGGAAATAGATACGTTTAAGGCCATATTCCAGACAAAGCAATAACATTTCCATGAAGACAAGCAGGTGGCGGACCCTCTTCCAGAAAGTTACATAATGCAGCTTTAACATGTTGATTGACTATCTCCAGTGAGGGCAATCAGTGTTTTTTTTGTTTGTTTTTTTTTTAACAAAATATCAAAATTTTAGTACCAGTATTAATTTTACTAGGCTAATTTGCTAATATTTATCAAAGCCTAAATCAGCAGAGGACCCTATACGCCATTGTAGAATAAATTTTTATTTAAATCTTACTTATTTTCCTGTAAATTCTCAAAATTGTGACACTTGGGTTCATGTAAAACCACTTCCACGTCTCGACCAAGAAGTGTAAATAAAAAAGACTAGACTTTTTCATTCATTGTTGCGCATAGATCTAGAAACCAAAGTTGTTTTTTTCTACCAACTTCCAAATTTCTACTTATTTATAATGGTGCCACCGCCCATCTCCCATCAAATCAAGTTTTGCCATTTCTTTTCAACCCATACCTTAAATGTTTTAGTTTCATCATTTGTAATTGTGGAAATGTCAAATAGAAGCTGTAGAAATCTGCTGCACCATTTTTTTAATATTTTGATGCATACCATTTTGTGAAATTCAGTGACATTTTGAAATTTTAGTTTTGCAAATATTCAATTCATTTTGTTTTGGTGTTCATGTGATATGATGAAGCTACAGATTTAAGCACAATTCTATTTTTTTTTTTTTTTTCAGGCAGCAAAATTTTCTACTCGGTGCTGGATATTTTTGGTTATTGCTGTAAAAAATACAAAAATGTGACATGTTTAAATGTAAACAGTCAGCCATTAAAGTTTAAAAACTACTGGGAAGTTGTTGTTTTAAATTTATAGAAGCTCTGACCAACATTTTCCAAAACAATGTATTTGTATGTGTTAAAAGGTTTTGTTTAAGCTTTTTAAACATAGCGTATGAGAATTACAGGAAGTATTTTTACTTCTATGGGGTATTAACTGCTAACGCATAACATATTTAGATCACCATGTTACCTTTTATTGTTTTGAAAATGCTATATTTACCTAAAACAATGCATTAACATGTTTCATAATTTTCAGTTTCGTTTTTAATGCTTTGAGTCTCCTCTTGATTTCTCCATACTAAGTCACTCCCCTTTCAGAGCGCTATCACAACATAATCACCATTATGCAAAACTGTTTTGTTTTTTTTCTTTTAGCTTTCTACCATGTTATAATGTTCCCTCATCAAAAACATGCCTGAAGAGTTTTTAGAGTCATCCATGCACGTTATAACATGGTAGAAAGCCTAAAAATAATCGATTTTGCATAATACCCCTCTTTAAAATGTCAAAAGTAGAAAAAAACTAGGCAAGATTTTAGTTAATTTTATATACATTTGTTTTTTTTATTTAGAGTGACTTGTGAAATCTTTTTTCATGTGGTCTTCTGTTTTATTGTCTCAACGGCAGGATCATGTACATCATTTCTCCATTGAAAATCCCTACCCGCCTGATCCTGGACTCTGGGATGAGGTCGGGATGAGGAGAGATCCATAAAGCTGGAGGCAGATGGGCCGGGTTTGGGAAGAGGTGTCTGTAAGCGCTCAAGTTTTGGTTGTTGTGGTAACAGGGGTGTGTCTGGTGCTGGTTTCCCATCTGTTGCTGTGTTTCATGCAGGTTTTGCTTTGGTTGGATGGTCCTTGGGTTTTGTGTTTTCGAGTAGATTTGAGCCTGGCTGTCTTGCTGAACGTGGTTGAACGCTGGCTGGGGTCGATCATGATTTGGCTGTGGCTGAGGCTGATCCTGCTTGGACACTGGCTGGAGTCGGTTCTGATTGGACACTGGATGAGGTTGATTCTGATTGGACGCTGGTTGGGGTCGCTTCTGATTGGATGCTGGCTGAGGTTTCTCCTGATTGGACACTGGCTGGGGTAGATCCTGTTTGGATGCTGGCTGGGGTCGATTCTGACTGGACGCTGGCTGGGATGGATCCTGAGTGGATGCTGGCTGTGGTTGGCCGTGTTTGGACGCTGGCTGGGTTCGGTGCTGATTGGCCAATGACAGCGGGCATTGCTGAGGGGCTAATCCCTGGATACCAACTGCAGTGGAGAGGCCTGTGGCTAGGTAAGGCTGCTGTGGCACATAATACTGGTAAAGTGGGCACTGCCTTGCTATTGGCTGATTGCCCAGTGTGTTCACTTGGCTCTGCGCTGGCTTCTGATTGGCCGCTTGCTGTTGCTGATGGACCAATGGCTGCTGACGTTGTTGCTCACTGACAGCGGCAACCCTCGAATGAGACATGACTTTGGGGTAGTCGACGATGGGACCAGACGCGGTTTGTACTGCAGCAAGTGGTGGTTGAAGCTGGTTCGCGATTAGCTGAAGACAATGCGGCTGGACCGATGGCTGCAGGTTTTGTTGATTTTGTTGATTTTGTTGATCGTCATAGACCAGTGGGGTTAGATCTTGCATATTTTCCTGGTTCTGAGCGGCTAACGACAGCAGTCTTTCTTCAATTTGCTGAATGTGATGGGCCAGTGGCAACACATTTTGCTGGTCCTGTAGGTTTTGAAGTACATTTTGTTGGTTTTGCGTAGGTTGTCCACTCACAGGTTCATTGCGTAGCTCATTGGTGTTCATCACAGTAGCCTCATCCAGGAATTTCGCCTCATTTTCATTTGTTTTGGCTTTCTTCGCCTTTGTCTCACAGTTTGCTTCTAGTTCGATTTCCGGCGTTCTGGGGCGTTTTTGTGGTGAGAAGTCTCTTGAGAGAGTTCTTGTAAAAGTCTCCATCAACTCCTCAAACTCACCAATGTCAATCCTGTCAAAAGAATCCATTTTCAACCACCGCTTGTTGAAGGGAGCAGAGAGAAGCCTGTCAGCCTGTGTCCAGTGTCCAGTGTTTGAATCAAAACACCCAATCAGATGTAAATAAGGAACTAGAGAGATCATCGCCAGGGCAAAGAGGTCTGTTTTTTTTCCACCTTTATTTTAAATCAGTACTGACAATACAAAATACAGTGTTTACCAAATAAATGTCGAGTGACAGCAGACATGTTGTGTAGAATTCTACTCATGAACTCCTTCCTGATTTGAAGAATTTTGCGAGGACCCCTAGAGGACCTTTCCCCATTCAAAAGATATAATATTTTGATTTGAATTGGTTAGTTGCTATGACCATGGAGGACAGTTGCCATAGCACGAAACTCAGGGATACAGGTTATGCACTGACATAATTTTATTTAAAAAATTATCAACATTCCGATTGCAGAACTATGCAGCTTAGCAGACAAAGGTTGTTTATTTGTTTTTATTGGCTCTTTCTTGTCTGGGGAGATATTGTTTTCACCCAAAATAATTATTTCCTCCATGGACAGACTCAGAAACATGTTATTTAAAGGTGCACTGTGTAACTTTTTTGGTTGGGGGTTTGTCACCTGCTTGTTTCTATGAATATGTCACTGCTCTGCCTGGAATGTTCCACAGTATGACATTAAACAGCTCTACATTACATTTATTCAATTACAGGTGGGTTTTATAGCTCAAAAATACAAAGACAAACAGGCATTCTGACTGTGAGCGGGGTCGCCTCTCCACAGATCCGACTTGTAACTTGGTGGTTTGGTCTCTATGAAGATAGAAAGGTTTAATACCATACTCGGAAATATCCCAGGCAAAGCAATAATATTTGACGGACCATCTACCAGAAAACTTACACAATGCACTTTTAAGGAGGTAAAGGTTCTGTTCAGCTGTGTCTGATCTTTGCTCCCCACATTAAGTCACTCCCCGTTCAGAGCGCTATCACAAATCAGAGTGCCTCCTGCTACTGAAACTACTGAACATGGCATCAGGTTTGTCAAGTTGTTGCGTACAGATTTGTATCATGTTTTTGTGGATTTATGGAGAATTGTCACGTGGGAGCATTGCAGAGACTCTTACAGCTAACAGCGAGGAGGGTTCAAATAGGGCCCAGGAGAGATTGCTAAATTACTCAAACGTGCATGGATGACATCTAAAACGTCATCAGGCATATTTTTGATGAGGGAACATTATAACATGGTAGAAAGCTACAGAAAATAATGCATAATGCCCCCTCTTTAAATTTTTTCACCTGACATCACTTGCATCTTTTAGGCTGAAGCTATTGTGAAAATAATTTCTCTTTTATTTATTTATACTAACAGAGAAGACGTTGAACTTTGTGCCAGTTTTCGTTTCATGTGGATAGACCCAGTAATTACAGAGTTATGAACCATAAACCAGGTCAACAACAGGTTCAATAGCAAAACCCTCCAGCTCAGTTTAAACTACAGGGATTCTACAATGTACTAAAATAAGACGACCACACAGAATAGTCACATGTTCCCATTTTTTATTATTAACAGCATCAACACTTTGTAAACCGGAATCCATAAAACCCAACGTCCTGCTACAATGACACAGATGAATACTGCCAGATTATCTTTGCACAAAACACTTGTGGTTCATATATTACGCGAAACTGACTCTTGTGAGCTTTAAGCCTTGTTATAATGTTGTTACCTCATCAAAAACAGACCTGCAGTTGTGTTTTGTTTCAGTCTGTCTACATGTCCAAACCTCAAAATGCTCTGTTCCACCTTGTGATGTCATGCAGTGTTAGTTAACAGCTTCTTTCACCTTTAGTTCAGTAGCGATTGGGAATTCCAGGGTTGAAATGATCCAAATTCTAGTGAGGTTTTCAAACAGACTGGAGCACTTCCTGTATCACATGATGTCACAAATTGGAACAGAGTGCTTTCAGTTTGAGAGAAGAGCAGGGTTTGTGTGTTAAATATGTGAATGAAACAAAACACAACTCCAGGAGTGTTTGTGATGAGGAAACATTAGAACACAAATCAGAAAATGGCGTAATATGAACCGTTTAAAAACAGAGTAACAGCGTAATCATTGTCACAGGCTCAAGTCTCCTCAATGTTAAATATTCATAAAACTAAATCTAGAATAACTGTGTAACTTAAAGCTCCTATATTATGCATCATCGTAACGTTTGTCTTTCACGTGGCATGACTTGGTGCACTATGTAACTTTTCTGTTGTCTCCATGGAGATGTTAAAGCTTGCGTGGAATGTTCAGCGGTATAGCACTGGTCTATCTTGCATCTATTCGGTTTTCCTGCTGTAAATACATGTATTTTTTAAACTTCAAAAACACACCTTCTAATTGTGAGCGGACTCGCCTCTCCGCAGATCTGACTTTGAAACAAAACACAACTTCAGGTACGTTTTTAATGATAGAAAAAAAGGCGCACTGTGTAACTTTTCTAATAAGGAGTACGCCACCAGCAGGAGATGTTATTTCTTTGCTGAGAAGGTTCCACATTAAGCTTTTCTAGATCTCCACGGAGACAAGCAGGAGTCACGGCCAGGCCAGGTTACAGGTTAGGCGAAAAAACTTAATGAATAACCGCTAGACAGATACATTTAATGCCATACTGCGAAACATTCCAGACAAAGTAAGGACATCTACTTTGAGATATGGAGGTGGCATACAGGTACTCACAACCAAAAAGAAAAGTTCCGCGGTATAGCTTTAAAGCCCATGAAAAACCTACATAGCATAATATAGGAGCTTCAAACTGTATTTTCACAGTGATGTAAGAAATAAAAGGCCAGGAAGAGGCAGTGGCTGTAAGAAATAACACCAAACAAGCTCAACCTAAATATTAAAAAACAAAATTACATGAAGTCACCAAATGTTTCCTCAGCATTGTTCATGTACAATTAAAAAGGCTAGTTTTTAAATAAGAAAATACATTACGTTGTATTTCTAGTACCGCCTTCTGCAGAAGCTACATCATAAGTGGTTGAAATGGAGACAATTAATTGAGAATTTGAACCTTGTATTTCTGAGCCTGAGGTCTTGGTCCACATTTTGGTAAAAAGTCCTATGCTGCTTTCAAGTTTTCCTCTGAGGTCGGATTTTGCAAAGCTGAGAATTAATTATAATAAATTTACAGTGAATTAAGGTTGCATGGTTATTGGAAAATATCAAATTCAGTTTTCCTGGTTAAACATTGTGATTCATTTCAGTGTATATTTTGCATAGCCTCAAATCACAACAGAATTCTAAATATTCACCGTGATCAGTTTAGAAGTGCAGTTTTTGACAGATTTTGCTGAAATACATGGAAAGAAATTGGCTACAGTTTCTTTAATACACAAAAAATTGTCCAAAATGTAGGAACAATTTAACAAACCTGTCCTTCATTTCTATCCTGACCCTATGTCATTTCAACTATTCCATGTAACACTGAAATGCAAGGAGGAAACTGTGATTTCTGATCTCTGAGGAGCACTTGAACGCAGCGCAGGTCTAATACACCAGCACTTTCCAGCCGGAGTGAGCGAAGGAGCAGCCGAAGAAGAGCGCGTCCAGGCTGTGCTCCACCAGCCAATCAAAGACCACTTCCCTGTTCCCTGAGCCAATCGTAACACGCAGTTTGGCCACACCCGCCCCGTCGCTGTGGAGACCGGGCTGGACGCTGACCACCTCCATGTCAAAGGTCACGGCCGCGCCCAGAACCAGCGCCGGCAGCTGATTGGTCATCTCTTTACCGTTAACAAACACTGCACCTGGAATGAGAGAGAAGGGAGATATTTTACATTTTACTCATTGTAAGCAGCAATATTGATGATATATCGATATTGATATTGATATTGATGATGTGTGTGACCCAGAGTATGAATGTTCTGAATAGTGGTAATTACAGAAACCAAGCACTGGGCGGAGATAGGGGGTATGTGGAAAATGAAGTTTTTAGAGCATTTCCTGAAGATGAGACAGGCCTCTACTCATAATTTTTAAAGGTGCACTACGCAACCTTTCTGAAGGAAGGTCCGCCACCTGCTTGTCTCCATGGAGATGTTATCGCTTTGCCTGGAATGTTCCATGGTATGTCATTAAACATTTCCATCTCGCATTTATTCATTACAGGTGTTTCTGTTGCTCAAAAATACAATAATTCCTTCTGTGAACAGGGGCGACTCTCCACAGATCTGAACTGTAATGTAGCGTAGTGCTGTAACCTGCTTGTCTCCCTCGTGATATATAGGTTTGTGGAACATTCCAGACAAAGCAATGACATTCCCATGGAGACAGGCACCTTTAAATCTAAATTAATCTAATTTAAACCTTTAAATCCAGGCTCAAACAGTTCTGTTTAGCTGTACATATGACTAAAAGGGTTTTATTCAGCACTCTTCTCTTAATGTTTTTATTATGCTATACAAATAAACTTACCTTGCCTAAAACCTCTAATGTAAGACGATACAGGATTACTCCAACTCAAATATGCACGAATCAATCAAAAGCCAACATTGAGGGAAGACCATTATAATGTTGATTTTTCATAATATGTCCCCTTAAATGAATGCATTCCCCACTTCTTTGAGAGTTGTACCGTTAGTGGATATGCACACGGCCTGGTCCCTCTGCAGAGACTCCTCTCCTCGGCTGTTGTCCACACAGACCCCCAGACTGTCCCTGTGATCCAGCGCCCCCACAGCACTGATCCTGAACACAAACATCAACATAAAACATACACTATTATTATTTATTCAGTCAGTTCAATAGTGGCACAGTGGTTAGAGCAGTGGTCACTTGATGGTCGGTGAATCGATTCCTGCATGTTGTGTCCCTTGGCAAGACACTTTGCCCGTATTGCCTATTATGAATCTGGTGTGTTTGCTGTTGAACCTTATCATTATTTGTTAGAGACTGGCTCCAAAAACTTGACATTTTAATCTTATGGCTTAAAGACCTTTCAGCTGACAACAATCACGTCTTTGGGGTTGAATAATGGCACCACTTTTTGGATAAGCCCAGTAATTACAGAGATATGAACCATAAACCAGTTCCACAAATCTGCAATCTGATCCCACCATAGAATTGTGATCTGTCCTCCAGATTCTACAACGTTGTGAAGTAATATAAATGCTATATATTCATTAAATAAATAAATGTGTAAGTGTGTGTTTTTTTCTCTAGTCCATACTTAAAGGTGAGGGTCTGTCCACAGAAGTAGGTGGGGGCTCTGGAGTACAGGACACAGCAGCGGGACACTGAGTCATTTCTGAGGGCGATGTTCCTCCTGGAGCTCAGCACGTATCCCTCTGTCCCAGGACACCACTCTGACGGAGAGAGAGAGGGAGGGAGGGAGAGGGGAAAAAGAGAGAAAGAGAAAAAGAGTGAGAGGGTATTAGGGGAGCAATCAGAAAAAAAGGACCTCTCTAGGGAGGTATTGGACTATCTATGAGTAATCCAAACTGTACTTGAACCTTTGCTGTTTAAGTATTATTTTTATGAGTAATGAGAATGTCATCCATAAGCTGCAACACTGCAAACAGCCCTCCTGTCACCCTAATTTAAAATGGAACACAGCCGGTTTTGCTTTTCTGCAAGTCCTACAGTGTGAAGTTAAAGTGCATTGTAAATAAAATGTATTATTAACGATAAAAGCCTATTTAGATCATACTGCGAGTGAGCCAAGAAGGTACCTGAGCCCACCCACTTCTGTCTGAGGCTTCAGTGATTGAAAAGAAACATAAGTGTCAAACAACAGTGTATGGACCTGGCCTGCTGGTGCCTTCATAACGGGGACTGTGTTTGTAAAAAAAACAGGTTTACATATTTGTTCCTGTTGCATATTGCTTTAGTATAGCTTTGTGTGGTACGTGTGGATTTGTGAGTGACAGGATTGCTTCCTCTTACTGCACTAAGGATGGGGACACATATCCCTACAGCAGGGTTCCCACTCTTTTTCACTGACAAAATGTCAAAACTTTTTCATGACCTAAAGTGAATTTTCTATGACTTTACGGCACTCTACATGTGTAGAATTTAGCATACTTTTAGGGCTAAATATAAGATGTTAACGCCCTGCAGGTGCATATGTTCGGAAATAATCAGAATAACTTAACAGAACGCTGTAGTTACGTGAAAGAGATATTACAATTCCATGACTTTTCCAAAACTTTCATTGAATTTACAAAATTCCATGACTTTTCCAGGCCTGGAAAAAGACATTTTCAATTTCCATGACTTTTCCAGGATTTCCATGACCGTGGAAACCCTGTAAAGTGTTCCTTATCTTCTCCTCTTCATCTTCAGCGACCCATTTAGGCAAGATTTCAGAAAAAAAAAATCCCACATACATTACCTTTAAAGGGCCCATATTATGATATTTTCTGATCTATGTTCTAATGTTGTTTCCTCATCAAAAACATAACCTGACTTGTGTTTTGTTTCATTCACACATGTTTAACACACAAATTCTGCATATTTAGGCTGAGCTCTTCTCTCAGACTGAAAACACTCTGTTCCACTTTGTGATGTCACGCCGTAATACAGGAATTGCTCCACTGTGTTTTTAAACTCCACACACTTTCACTAGAATCATTTGGATAATTTCAGCCCAAGAATTACCAGTCTCTACTGAACAAAAGGTTAAAGGCATCAGTTAACTTGAAAACTACCACAACATGACATCACAAGGAAGAAAAGAGCATTCTGAGCTTTGGAGATGAAGTTAAGACTAATAATAAAGGATTTCTCATGTGTGAATGAATGTGAGAACTACAGGTATGTTTTTGATGAGGAAACAGCATTGCAACATGGGTAAAAGCTCACAAGAGTCAGTTTTGCATAATATAAGATCTTTAAACTTCCTGAATATACCCCGTTGTCGTGTGTAGTACTCACCATGTGCAGCCAGTGTGGTGGAGCCTGTCTGGGGGATGCTCCAGGGGCTCCACTCGGTCCGTCCCTCTCCTCTGGCGCTCACTCTGAACTGATAATCTGTGTGCGCGTCCAAATGAAGCACCAGGAACTCCTGCTCTCTGCCGATGTACGCGTCCTCGTACTGGCTCCCCCCGGTGCCCGAACGCCGGCACTGCAACCGGAAATCTGCAGCCGCAAAGTCCTCGTCGACCTGAGAACAGAGATGTAACATGCCATTCATTTAGCTGCATCTCAAAGGTCTAAACTAAGGGGGTAAGCTGTTTTACATAATAAAACCCCATAAAGCCTCTGTTCAAATCCATATCTATTTTATTTATATCGCATATATAATAGTTAGTAGTTAATAAAAATAATAAGTTAGTCTTAAATAGCTTTTTCCAGCCACTCCAAGCCACTTTACAGTACAATTTGGTGCACTATTCATTCACTCCACATTCACTGGTGGTAAGAAACTATTATAGCCACAGCTTGGGACAGACTGGTGCTGCGTTCAGACTAGAGATGGGACAATAAACAATAATATCGTTTATCATGATAAAAAGAGCACACTATGGTTCGTGGGACATATATTGTGTAATTATGATTATCGCCAAACAAAGGTAAAATTGCCATTATGTCGTCAGAATGTGCAGAAATGATGTTTTCTTTTAGATCATTGTTGTTTTCACTCATAACAAAGTACAATTCTATGACAGTTGTTTAAAGGTGCATTGTGTAACTTTTCTGGTGGAGGATACATGAAACGCTTGTCTCTATGGAGATATTATTGCTTTGTCTGGAATGTTTCACAGTATGGCATTAAACCTTTCTACCTTCATGGAGACAAAACCAGACCAAGTTACAGGTCAGATCTGTGGAGAGGCGACCCCGCTCACAGTCAGAATGTCTGTTTTTCTAGGTATTTTTCTGCTATAAAACCACCTGTAACTGAATAAATGTAAAGTACAGCTGTTTAATGTCACACTGTGGAACATTCCAGGCAGAGCAGTGACATATCGATAAAAACAAGCAGGTGACGAACCCCCAACCAAAAAGTTACACGGTGCACCTTTATATATGGAACCTCTTCATAATATTACAACTCTAATCATTCATATCCATAACATTTTAAACTGTCACAAACCTTAATAATTATCTTGATAATTAATCGCAATTACTTTGGCCATGATAATTGTGACACCAAATTTCAATATCATCCTGTGCCCAGTTCAGACTGTGGCATCAAAATCACCGCAAACACCCGTAGTTGGATTGAGATCAGACAAGATCGGGCATTGACAAGTGGGTATGTAAATAAAGGATTCCCGTTTAGCTCCATTAAAGGTGCACTGCGCAACTTTTCTGGTGGGGGGTCCGGGAGATGCTTTTGCTCTACATTACATTTATTCAATTACAGGTGGTTTTAGAGCTCAAAAATACATAGAAAAACAGGCATTCTGACTGTGCGCGGGGTCACCTCTCCACAGATCTGACCTGTAACTTGGTCTGGTTTGGTCTCCATGAAGATAGAAAGGTTTAATGCCATACTGTGAAACATTCCAGACAAAGCAATAACATCTGCATGGAGAAAAGAGTTTGACAGACCCTCCACCAGAAAAGATACACAATGCAGGTTTAAGCTCATTATTTTAGTTTTTCTAATTTATTTCTTTTTTTCCGTCAGTCTTTTCTCTCTTCCTCACCTTGCACCATCGCACCAGTACCCCGCCCGGCCTCTCCTGTAGCTCTTCTATCTGCACCGGAGGGTAAGAGGAGACTGAGCCGTGCCGGGACACTTTCTCCTTTAGCGCCCCCAAGAGGGAGTCATCGAGCTGGGCAGAGACACAGGGCACGTCCACCAACGCAGGGACCTCGGGGAGGCTGGGGACGAAGCATAAATACAAGTTTAAAGACAATTTAAAAATGCTGTCCCCGATTTTTTACTTCTTTTTTACGTCTTAAAAATGTGAAAAACAGTTTGCAGCGGTTCAAAGTTATTCCTCACACTTTCCTAATATTAGTATATAACATTTATAAGCACTTTTCACAGTTAAGTTTTGTCGCCATGGTGATGCTAACATTAAATGATTTTTTGTATGTATAAGATTGACTGCACACAGCAATCTCAAGAGAGCTGCAATATTTTTATAATATATCTGTACTGGAGCAAGACAGATTTTACTAACTACATGAAAAAATTGGATACAGCCCCCTTAAAAAGTCCAGCGTATAAGCTCTAAGTATTTCCTGTGTGTGTTACCTGTCGAGCTGGATGTGCAGAGCCTTTTTGGTGAAGCTGCCCAGTTTGTCCTCCTTCTCTCCCAGCCCACACCTCAGAGCCGCCTCCCCTGAAATCACAGGCGTGTTTGTGAAAGTTGTGAAAGATGTTTTTTTTTGTTTGTTTTTTTATATATATAAATTTTGCTTTTTATATTTTTCCACAAATTTAAAAATATGTATTTAAAAATTTCTTTTGTAGGGTAATCAAAGTAGAACTCTAGGAATGAAGATGAATGTTATAGTATCTGGCGACACGTACAAAAAAAACTAACTAAATAATTCAAGTTTGAAAGCCACTATACCCATTTATACTGTAAAATATTTTGTATGGCAAGGATTCTAAACTTTTTCATCCTCAGGGCCCAACCTTTTCTGTACAAAGTAATTTGGGGCCCTATTCACATATTGAGTGCATTATTATAATGTAATGAGCATGTAGGTGCTCGCGGACCTATGGTTAATATCAACAGTGAAATGATTAATTTTCTTTCATTTCCGTTATCTAACACGTTACAGTATGTATTCTGAATGATAAAGTGAAGCTGACGTGACATAAACGGCCAGATAAAAAATAACTTCACATTAATTTAACTTTTTTGGAGAATAGACTGAATGGAAATGCCGATTATTATTTTGTAGCCGTTATGATTATACTGTATTGTAACCTGTATGATCACAATTATCGATTCACTGAATAATCTTGACATCCCTAGTTAAGAGTCACTGGTTTAATGCCCCCTGAGCTCGTACCCTCTCGGAGCAGCTCGTCAGCCTGTCCCACCCCGTGCTCGATCAGGGCCTGACAGTCATCCAGAGGTTTGATGCTCTCGGCCTCGATGGCGTCCACCTCCAGCAGCAGAGAAGCGAGTCTCTCCTCCAGAAGACGAGAGGCAGAAGACTGAAGCTCAGAGAAGTGTCTCGTCAGAGCCTCGCGCGCCTGACTCGAACTGCCCCGAACCTGAAGGACCACACAAAGGACCACAAGAGGGACATGGAAGAGAAAGATCATGTATTAACAATATGGCAAAACAATTCACACATTTCTTTCCTTTCCTTTATATTAACTTGCCAATATTACACTATTCTCTGATCCGTTATAATGCTGTTTCCTCATCACAAACACACCTGGAGTTGTGTTTTGTTTCATTCACACATGTTTAAAAGTCTGATGCTCTTCCAACTGAGCTACCCAGGCTCGCATGGTTGACCTTGGCTTTTATTCACTCATTATTTAGGTGTAGTTTTGTTGAACCAGGGACCTTTAGATCTTCAGTCTAACGCTCTCCCAACTGAGCTATTTCGGCACAAATTCCTAACGTCATTGTGTAAAACATGTTTGTTTGAATAAAGTTTCAAATCACTGATATCCAAACTTGTCGCTTATGTCTGGCCTCAAACTAAAAGTCTGAGGCTATACCGACTAAACTGTTCAGGCTCACATGCCTGAAGTTTGCTTTTATTCACTCATTATGTAGGTGTAGTTTTTGTAATGAAATTAATACAATTTTGGTTCCTTTGAAAAGTAGCTGTGGTCTGTTCTTGCTTAATAAAAGATTACCTTTATGAATGTATTACGCTTTGTAATCCTTTCAGAAAAACCTTAGAAGTTTCTTCTCATGCTAGAAGAACTCAATAACTCATTAATACTTCCCTGGTTCGTTATTACCTCTATCAAGTGATTATTTCCGACTGATCTTGATCCCTTGGTATAAATATAAAATAGCCAAAAATTGGATTTGAACTCTGGACCGTCAGAATCAAAGGCTAATGTTCTATCGACTGAGCAACCTGTAAATTGTTTTATCCACTGCCAACTTTTGGCATTAATCTCATCTGAACACGGGTTATGCATTTGCATAAGACTTGCACGGTAAAGCTCTGGCCAAGCAAATGCCGAAACCCGGGATTGAACCAGGGACCTTTAGATCTTCAGTCTAACGCTCTCCCAACTGAGCTATTTCGGCACAAATTCCATGTTTGTTTGAATAAAGTTTCAAATCACTGATATCCAAACTTGTCGCTTATGTCTGGCCTCAAACTAAAAGTCTGAGGCTATACCGACTAAACTGTTCAGGCTCACATGCCGGAAGTTTGCTTTTATTCACTCATTATGTAGGTGTAGTTTTTGTAATGAAATTAATACAATTTTGGTTCCTTTGAAAAGTAGCTGTGGTCTGTTCTTGCTTAATAAAAGATTACCTTTATGAATGTATTATGCTTTGTAATCCTTTCAGAAAAACCTTAGAAGTTACTTCTCATGCTAGAAGAACTCATTACCTCATTATTTATTTATTTATTTATTTATTTATTTATTTATTTAAAAAGGGACAATGTGCATTGATAAACACCAGTAAAAAATGTTAATACACGTGTAAATGTACTGAAGTTAGCGTACAGCTAATTTACATTCGTAGTCCCTTGATATTTAGGACAGGACAAGACAAACACAACAGTTAAACATTCAATAAGGCATCCAAGTATCACATTCACACAGGGTCAAAAGTGCATATGTTGTTAAAGTGCATATGTGATTAAAGTGCATACCGTGATTCTAAAGTGCTGTAGTTTTTAAATAAGTTAATTTAGTTTAAAACCAGTTCATATCCACATGTGTTGGTCGTCTCCTGCCGCTCAGAGGTGACCAAGAAATTAATACTTCCCTGGTTCGTTATTACCTCTATCATGTGATTATTTCCGACTGATCTTGATCCCTTGGTATAAATATAAAATAGCCAAAAATTGGATTTGAACTCTGGACCGTCAGAATCAAAGGCTAATGTTCTATCGACTGAGCAACCTGTAAATTGTTTTATCCACTGCCAACTTTTGGCATTAATCTCATCTGAACACGGGTTATGCATTTGCATAAGACTTGCACGGTAAAGGTCGGGCCAAGCAAATGCCGAAACCCGGGATTGAACCAGGGACCTTTAGATCTTCAGTCTAACGCTCTCCCAACTGAGCTATTTCGGCACAAATTCCTAACGTCATTGTGTAAAACATGTTTGTTTGAATAAAGTTTCAAATCACTGATATCCAAACTTGTCGCTTATGTCTGGCCTCAAACTAAAAGTCTGAGGCTATACCGACTAAACTGTTCAGGCTCACATGCCTGAAGTTTGCTTTTATTCACTCATTATGTAGGTGTAGTTTTTGTAATGAAATTAATACAATTTTGGTTCCTTTGAAAAGTAGCTGTGGTCTGTTCTTGCTTAATAAAAGATTACCTTTATGAATGTATTACGCTTTGTAATCCTTTCAGAAAAACCTTAGAAGTTTCTTCTCATGCTAGAAGAACTCAATAACTCATTAATACTTCGCTGGTTCGTTATTACCTCTATCAAGTGATTATTTCCGACTGATCTTGATCCCTTGGTATAAATATAAAATAGCCAAAAATTGGATTTGAACTCTGGACCGTCAGAATCAAAGGCTAATGTTCTATCGACTGAGCAACCTGTAAATTGTTTTATCCACTGCCAACTTTTGGCATTAATCTCATCTGAACACGGGTTATGCATTTGCATAAGACTTGCACGGTAAAGCTCTGGCCAAGCAAATGCCGAAACCCGGGATTGAACCAGGGACCTTTAGATCTTCAGTCTAACGCTCTCCCAACTGAGCTATTTCGGCACAAATTCCTAACGTCATTGTGTAAAACATGTTTGTTTGAATAAAGTTTCAAATCACTGATATCCAAACTTGTCGCTTATGTCTGGCCTCAAACTAAAAGTCTGAGGCTATACCGACTAAGCTCTTCAGGCTCACATGCCTGAAGTTTGCTTTTATTCACTAATTTTTTAGGTGTGGTTTATGGCCACTTGCTTTGTAACCATTCATCTTATGAATACAATTTGTGTTTGTTTGAAAAGGAGCTATGGTCTGTTCTTGCTTAATGAAAGATTACCATTATGAATGTATTATGCTTTGTAATCCTTTCAAGAAAAACCTTAAAAGTTTCTGCTCATCCTAGAAGATCTCATTACTACTTCCATGGTTCTAGTCATATTTTCCAACTGATCTTGATTCCTTGATATAAAATCGCCTGAACAGGGACTTGAATCCTGGACCCTCAGATTAACACACAAACCCTGCAGAGTTCTTCTCTCAAAAAGAAAACACTCTGTTCCACCTTGTGATGTCATGTGGTAATACAGGAAGTGCTGCACTGTGTTTTTAGACTCTACACACCTTCACTAGAATCATTTGGATCATTTCAGCCCTGGAATTTCCAATCACTACTGAACAGAAAGTAAAAGGTAGTTATTATATTGAAAACTACCGCTTCATGACATCACAAGGAGGAACAGAGGATTTTGAGCTTTTGAGATGACTAATAAAGGATTACTCAAATGTGTGAATGAAACAAAACACAACTCAAGGTATGTTTGTGATGAGGTAACAGCAAGAGTATAATATGTATGTATGTATGTATAATATAGAACCTTTAAAATGTGATTAATTGCACAGCCTTTGTTAGTAGCTACAGTTGCAGCTTTTTGCAAACAATTCAGTCTTCAAATACAAAAAAGAAAAAAAAAAATCACAAAACCCTGCAGAAATGACATATTTTTTATTCATTTTTCCTGTTGATTTTGGCGGTTGTATGTGTTGAGACAGCGTTGAGTTTGCGATGTGCAGAGGCCCACGTTTCACTTCCTCTGTCACTGATTTCACAATGACTGAAACAGAGCCCAGAGCTTCAGGAAGAGAGGGACAGTCACCACAGCGACAGAGCGACTGCACCAGAGACGTTATCGAGGTTATAATGGACTGTCTATAAATACAGCAGTGGGAGCAGGCAAGGATTCACAAATGTTTACAGATCCAAACCTGATAACATTGTGCAGAATTCAGACACAACTAATAAAAGATCTACAGTATTTGTTTACAAGAAAAACAGGACTGCAGAGATTATAGTCTGTTTATAGATAACGATATTGATGATTCATGTGGACAATTTTACCAAGTATAAGGGCTGAAAAATGTGTAGCTTTTGACTCAACGTTGCAATTTGAAACAATACGATAACAAGTTTTGAAGAATAACATTGCTACGAAAGAGAGAAAGAAAGAAAGATACTGAAACCAATTTATGCCACTGACACAACAAAAACAAAGCAAAATAATCCCAGCAATCCATTTTTAAATAGACAGTCTCATTCAAAGCCTGAGCTGCAAAGGATAAATAACAGTATTAACCAATAATAAGTCATAGAAGCCACTTTTTAACCTTGTACAGCTCAAATTTTATAATCTTGCAACAAAAAAATCCAAAATCTCCTCACTTTTGCAACGAAATTGTACACGATAAATACTGGGCCCCAAAGAATATTGTTCCAGCTTTCATGTATTGAATGACAGCAAAAAATATTAACCAAGTAAAAATATTAACTAAAGTAAATCAAAAACGGTGAGGCCAAAATTTGGAACTGGATTGCACAATTTATTCGAGAATGTCAAAATCTCGTCTTGTCTCGTTCTTGTAGATCTAATCTCGTGTCTCGTCTCGTTTTGTGGAAATTGTCTCTCGTTCCACCCCTAGTAAAGATTATCGTCTGTTTATAGGCCAGATAACGGTTTTTGATGATTCATGTGGACAATTTTATGAAGCACTGGGGCTGAAAATTTTATTGCATTTAACTCAAAGCTGAATTGTCACATTCAGTAACTGAAACCTGCAGATAGAGACACATACATGTTTTGTCTCATTCTCAGTTTATTGACAGGCTCATGTGAAGCTCAGAACCTCCAGAATTCCCTCCCTGAGCTGCAGAGGCTGCACTAGCACTGATCCATGATGGCTGCAGGTGCTGGGGTTTAGGTAGTGACCGTTCAGATCAGAGACGCATTTTAGGTTTAAACCAACTGGATTTAGAATAAATCAACATTATAATTGTCATTAGTTAGTTTGATTTGATTTGAGCCTTATATTAATCTATCTGGGGATACTGAAGTTTTATGCAATTTGAAATAAAATTCCACATAACGTACTCTCCTTTTAAACATAATTTCCACCGCAAAGAACAAAATATTATTCTGTTTAGAACCTGCTAACCCTGAAGTTTAGAGATATACAAATGTGTTCTGAAATGCATCTGACTTTTGTATTTAGCTTCATATTTCAGTATTTTCTTACATATTTACACTCTTAGACATGAATTCCAAGTTACATCACCTATGTGCGTTCGCATTGATGTATTTATTTATAGTTGTATAGCTAAAATAAATGGAAAAGTGACCAGCAGCAGTGGGACAAACATAGAAATCTGAAAAGTACATTTTGCATAACTCATTTAAATCAATAAAAAGCCTTGGTAGAGGAGGTACATTCAAAGGTAAAATGTCTCTGTGTATGTCACTGGTCTGAGAGAAAAATCCAACAGGATGCAGTGTTGTTTACATGTGGCATAAGCAGGTCTATACGAGAGGAAGGAAGAGACAGAAGAAAACTGAGCAATTTTGGAAGAATATTGAATTGCAACTTTTCAAACAAACACAACAGGAATTTAACTGGAAAATATTGGATTTCCACAGTTTGCAATGCATGGTTTAAATACGTTCAGAGGCACTAACAATGTGGGAATACTTAAAGGGGCATTATGTAACTTTTCTGGTAGAAGGTTCACTAACTGCTTGTCTCGAAGGAGAGGGTATGTGGCCAGAAATTTTCCACAGTATGGCATTAAACGTATTGGTCTTGCATTTAAGTAATTAAAGAGAAGCGTTTTACTACTGCCTGTGACTTGCCCTGGTGGCGTGTTGTTTCCATAGAGATAGATCAGGTTTAATACCATACTGTGTAACATTCCAGGTAAAGCAAATACATCTCCATGGACACAGGTTAGACTGCATCATTAGTGATAACCTAAAACAAAACCCCCATTCATTTCAGAACATGTTTATGGAAGTCTAATCTGCAGGGTTGAATAAGACCCCATAGACACTACATTCACTTACAGAAGTTAAAAAAAAAAAAAATCAGAAAACTTAGATATTTAACTAAACTTTTGCTCTTCTACCTGTTTTCATACCTTAGTTTAAGCTCTCGTACCTGTTTTCATGCCTTAAATACAGTTGAAGCTCTCATACCTGTTTTTGTGCCTTAGTTTAAGCTCTCGTACCTGTTTTCGTGCCTTACATACAGTTTAAGCTCTCATACCTGTTTTCGTGCCTGATTGAGCCCATGGAGCCTGAGCTGGAGTTCACTGCGATAGTTCTGAGCTGCTTCGATGCTTTCTTTGGCCTCCTGCAGAAGAAGGTCCACCTCCGCAGACATCCTCCTCCTGGAAAAACAACAAGTATTCACATTTTTATAGCGCTTTTCTGACTTAAAGGCACTCATCCATTCACACACACATTCATAAACCAGTGTACGCAGACACTGGAGGCAAGGTGGGGTAAGTGTCTTGCCCAAGGACACAACGGCAGTATTCATGTGAGGGATCTGACTGTTCTACCAAGGTTTTACCACCAACCTTCGGATCAGAGGACAAACACTTATTCTCCAACTGAACTACTGCCACAATCACAATTTCCCTTACTACGGATGGGACAAGATCTCGTGAGACAAAATTGCCACGAGATTGTGAGACTGTGCGCACGTGCTGAAAATGATCTTGGGAGATTTTTTTCCCCATATTTTTTCATTTGGATTGGATTGGATTCTGGTGGAGGGTCCATCAAATGCTTTTCTCCATGGAGATGTTATTGCTTTGTCTGGAATGTTTCACAGTATGGCATTAAACCTTTCTATCTTCATGAAGACCAAACCAGGTCAAGTTACAGGTCAGATCTGTGGACAGGCGACCCCACTCACAGTCACAATGCCTGTTTTTGTAGGTATTTTTGAGCTATAAAACCACCTGTAATTGAATAACTGTAAGGTAGAGGTGTTTAATGTCACACTGTGGAACATTTGACATTAGAGCAATGACATATCCATAGAATCAAGCAGGTCAATCAATTGATAAAATCAATTGTATTGACTCTTCGGGCCCTCTTCTTTCTTCTTCTTTCTGTAAATGTGTTGTGCACCTTAAACAGGGCACAGAGTTGTAGGTGAAGCTTTGAGGTTTTGTCACTTCCTTTTTGAGCTCAACAGACTTCAGTTTCAAGAAGTGATTCAAGAGTTTGAAATGTGGCATGAAACAACTCTCTTTTGTTTAGAGCTGCAAACACGAGTTTAATCAGGATGTGAATGTTGAAACTCATTTTATCCGTTATATCTCTGGACTTAACAGAGACACTAGAGTAATAATTATACTCCCCTGAGCAGTTGGCTTTTTTACCTTTAAAGGTACAATATGTAACATGGAAATAGAAAGTTAAAAACATATTTTGGAACTAGTGTTGTCACGATACAAACATTTCAAACTTGATTTCAAGATGTTATGATAATAAAAACACTGTAGAATGTGATTTTCAACATTAAATTGTAGTACTTTCTTTTCTATTCCCATGTGTCCTTACTCCCTCAGTGGTCCTGTAGGTTCATTGTGGTCCATGGGTGTATACTAGTCTATGTGCTCTTATACTTGTTGTGATACAGCTCAACATCATTCTAAAGACATTCAGGAAAGGTTCACTTTTGTCCTGGGAATGTGTTTTAGTATCGATACTGCTCAAACGAGTATCTAGTTTCAATACTAGTTTTAATATCAATTTAACATCTGATTTGGAACATTCTCCATGGACTTAGATGTATTTTATGCCATGTGGTGCTTGACTTAGTTGACTCAGTAGCAGAAATCCCAGTGACTCAAACCAGTAACATCAAATTTAAAATGTCTTCTGGATGGGAGCCAAACGTCCTGATTGCAAAAACAGAGTCTAGATGACCACAGCTGAAACCTTCTCTATATTTATGAGGATTATAGCTAAAGGAACGGCTTTTCCATGGAAACAAGCAGGAGGAGGTGCGCCTATAAGCCAAATAAGAGTCAGGTTTGTGGAGATGCAAGCCCCCCTCACAGTAATGATTTTCAGTGGCATAAACAACCCAAACAAAAACATTCCTTTATTTATTTATTTTTTTTGGCTAAAACGTTACTTATTGTGCTTGAATCTTGTTTGAATTGTATAGAAAAATACTGGGGTTGTCAAAAGTATTGAAAATCAGATACAGATTTTACTCATTTACTCATTTGAGCAGGTATCGAACACGTGGGAATAGAAAAGAAAGTACTATGATTTAATGTTGAAAATCACATTCTATTGTCTAAATAAAGACTGTTTTTATTATCATTCTGGTATCAGAATAGGTACTGAGTATCAAGTCTCTTCCTTAGAATCAAACGATCAAGTTAAACTGTAGTATCATTATAACACTGGCATGTATTTCTTTTAGATATCCACCGTTGTTTTGTATTATACGTTATTGTAACCTTTGGATTTTGCTGAGTTCATTGGAGATAATTCTTTATTTTCCCTGAAGTCTGGAGCCAAAATAACCAAACGGGACACTGATAGAAGGCGCTCCCGTCACAGGAAAACACTGTTTATGCTACACAGCTGCTAATCTCCCAGAGAAACGCACAGACGCACATTAGCGTCTGAGGTGGGTTGTACTCAGTTACATTTACTCAAGTTATATTCACTTAAGAAATAAAAAAAAAAATGTACCTTTCAGAGTACTTTTCTAGCAGCATAGTTTTACTCCTACTTGACTAATATTTTTATTACAGTAACAGTATAAGTTTCGGTTCCTCTTCCCATTGTGAGTAAGTCTACAAGTGACAAAATCTTTATGTTGACAATAAAAAATGATTTGAACATTGTCTTTCTTCAGATATTACTTCATTTTTTTCCTCATTTGTGTGTCTATTCTTTGAAAATACCAGATTATGTGCACTGTCTAATGTTCTGTCCTTCAAATTATATTAACTTCAAATTATAAATCAGATCTTACAGACAGTGGCTCTTTAAGTTAGTCTTACTTGAGTAGTTTTCCCAAATAAATTTTACTTTTCCTTGAGTAATTTCTTGGACTATTGGCTTTTTCAGTTCTGATACCGATATCAATACTTGGCTTTAAGTATTGGCCGATACCAGATATTAACTGATGTGAGTGTAGTAGGTGCAGAGAATGGCCTTTTCCCCCAAACAAACACACTTAATAGTTAACAAAATAAATCTAATTGTGGTATGTAATTGTTATTGTTGTCTTGCAAGTAATTGAACAGCTTTGTATGAATAAAAGTTCAAACATTATGAAATGTTCTATAGGCCTAAAGTCAGTCTGTAAATTTGTCTTATTATATTAATTAAAGCCCCAAACAGGACATTGGCTGAATCAATATCATGGGTCCAATCTCTGATCCAGCTAAATTTCCTGGATCATCCCAGTATTAGTGCATCCCCACTATTTTGTACTTCTGTTTTGAAGTAACATTACTCTTGCTTGAGTACAGTTGGATACTCTGATGAGCGTTTTGGTTTTCAGTGAGAAGGAAGTGGCTTCACACACATCCTCTGCCACTTTCTGCAGCGTAATGTCGTCTCAGTACATTCATGCAAAACACAAAGACTGAAAATAGTGGGGCCAAAGTCGACTAAATCGACTGCTGATCGATTAGTCGACTAAAATGGGGGCGTGGCAAAAACTCTCATAACTATTATGTATTTCTATGTATCCGAGCCAAACTGCACTTACAAGAGTACACCTGCAGGAGTTCATCAACACATTACTTAAAAGGACCTGCTTTATTGCTGGAATGTTCCACAGTATGGCATTTAATTTAACTATCTCCATGGAGACAAGCAGACCATGTCACCAGGCCAAGTTACAGGTCAGTTACAGGTGTGGGCCCACTCACAATAATAATGCATGTTTTTAATGTAGTTTTGAGAAATAAAAAACACCTGTAATTGAATAAATACAAGATACAGTATATTTGTTTAATGCCATACTGTGGAACATCATAGGCAAAGCAATAACGTCACCATAGAGCCGAGCAGATGGCAGATCCTCCAACAAGAAAAGTTACACAATGCACCTTTAGGAGTAGGAGCAAGCTACTCAAAGAAGTACAATTTCTTGAAAACCTTCTCGAGTACACGTAGCTGTTACTGCACTACCGACCTCTTCTTACCACACTTTACCGGCAAAAATCCCACCCACAGACAGGTGCGAGATGAAGTCCTAATCAGAGCTATTCTCTTCACCTGTCAGTGACCATACGGCAACGCTTTGGATCCTCTATCACAGCCCCTTCACCTTCTGCTGTCCACTGAAACCATGTCTAATTGAGCCTCTGTATTCTCCGTATTGTGCATTGTGTGTTTGGCCTACATACGTCACTGCTGCCTATTCTTCCCATTCACAAACAAAACATCCACTATTAAAGCCTCTCCCATTGGTTATAAAGGAGATGTTATAGCGGTAATGGAGACCTCAGACTCAGAGATTAGCTGGATGTGAAAAACTGGTTTGTGTCGATGGTAAAGAGAGAGGAGGAGAGAGGAGGGAGCAGAATACATCTACATTAATGGATTGTGTTTCTCAATAGAGTTTCACAATGAGGTCTGAATGGTGCTTTAGTTATTTTCATGGGAGGGGGATTATTATTAGCAGTAGATAAAATATGCCTCTGTCTGCTCCTCTAAAACTCACAATTAGAAGATGGGTGTGAGTGTGAATCCTCCCAAATTCAGAAAAAAGCTATGTAAATTACTTTTAGTAGGCTTTTAGTAGGCTTTTAAAAAACTATTGCAGTGTTTCTCAAACTGTAGAACATGTACTATAGACAGACCGATATATTGGTTGGATGAGATTTGCACTTTTTAGAGTGTCAGTTATCGACCTTAACTCTCCAGCTGAAGCCAAGATTTTGTTTGGCCAACCAGCTGCCTCCATATGCATAAAGAGTACACACATAAAGGTTTATATGAACACTTAACTCCAGAGAGGGTACTGCAAAAATGTGACTACACTGTTCTCTTATCCAGTTTGCACTAAATAAAAATTAGATCATCTAGGTAAAATGACCAAAATCAGCCCTACATATCAGCCACAACATATCGGCAGAGCTTATCAGCCATGGAAAAACCCATATTGGTCGATCTCCATCATGTACCACTGGTTCTATGGAAGCTTCTTCAGGTGGCTCTTCAGTTTGTGGGTTTGCCTAATTTAAAGTTTTTCATCCAGTGCTTTGTCCTCCTTTAGATCATTTCTTGTTTAGAACTGCAGTAAAAATGATGCAGTCCACTTTTCAACCTAGTTTAGTCCAACATTAGACCCACAGACTGTTTAAAGACTAAGGGAGTGTGACGTTACCGGTATGGCTCCAGTCAAATTAGGATAATCAAGGCTAGCAGTTATAGGGGCGAATTGGAGTTACATATTAAGAATAGGAATTGATTTACGGACAAAATAGCGAAATAAAAACACCATGACATTTTTTCAATACAAAGTCAATTGGAGCCGGGGTCGATGGAGCCGGAAGCACACCCATGCTCAGTTCCTATTTGGAATGGGGGGAACGCTAGGGGTTAGCCATGTCCATGTATATACAGTCTATGATTGGACCTGGAATTGTCCTGTTATACAGTCCCTGACAAAAGTCTTGTCGCTTATCCATTTTGTAGAAACAAAAGCTTATAACCTGACTTTAAATTAATCGATTGGTTTTAGAAATGTCTCATATGAAAGCTAAAACCCTCCCAAATTATGCTCAATATACTAAAATAAATTTGCTTCACTGAAGAAAGATTGATCATTTAATGAACACAGAAAGGTCAGATTTTGGCAAGACAAAAGTCTTGTCACCTTGTCATATGATGCACCCAATCCTAGATTACAGCCTCACCTGTGATCAGTTACTGATCAATCAATTAGTGGGTGTGTATAAAAAGAACCCCAGCACACCAGACCTTCACATCAACTGCAACTTGACCTCTGACAACATGCCTAAGATCCACCCTGAGACCAAAGCTGCTGAGGTGGCTGACACCTTCAATGTGTCTCAGCGTCAAGTACAAAGAATAAGAAAAAGATCTGAAAAGACTGGAGATGTTTTTGACAAGCCCAGGTCCAGCAGACCCCGCAAGACAACTGCTCGGGAGGACCGTTTGTTGATTCGAAAATCCAAGGCCAGCCCCTTTTCCACTGCAGCAGAGCTCCACCAGGCCTGGTCACCTCAAGTCTCTGTGTCAACCAGAACAGTTTGTAGAATTCTGTCTCGAAATGGCCTCCATGGTCGAATCAGTGCACAGAAACCAGCACTAAACAAAAGGCAATCAAAAAACCGTGTGGCATTTGCCAAGGCCCACAGCCTGCTAAAAGGATGGACACTGGAAAAGTGGCAGAAGGTGGATTTCTCAGATGAATCCTCGGTTGAATTACATCACAGCCGCCGCAAATATTGCAGGAGACCTACTGGAGCCCGCATGGATCCAAGATTCACCCAGAAAACAGTTAAGTTTGGTGGCGGAAAAATCATGGTCTGGGGTTACATCCAGTATGGGGGTGTGCGAGACATTTGCAGGGTGGAAGGCAATATCAATAGCCTAAAATATCAAGAAGTATTAGCTACCTCTTACATTCCCAACCATAAAAGGGGTCAAATTTTGCAGCAGGATGGTGCTCCATCGCATACTTCTATCTCTACATCAAAGTTCCTCAAGGCGAAGAAGATCAAGGTGCTCCAGGACTGGCCAGCCCAGTCACCAGACATGAACATCATTGAGCATGTCTGGGGTAGAATGAAAGAGGAAGCATGGAAGGCAAAACCAAAGAATCTTGATGAACTCTGGGAGGCATGTAAGACTGCTTTCTTTGCTATTCCTGATGACTTCAACAAATTGTATGAATCATTGTCGAACCGCATGGATGCAGTCCTTCAAGCTCATGGAAGTCATACAAGATATTAAATATGGATCTCACAGCACCACTACTTAATTCACTCACGTTATGCAACATATTTTTGTATTTGAAGTAAATTATTTGTTCAATTTTCTGTAGGCGACAAGACTTTTGTCTTGCCAAAATCTGACCTTTCTGTGTTCATTAAATGATCAATCTTTCTTCAGTGAAGCAAATTTATTTTAGTATATTGAGCATAATTTGGGAGGGTGTTAGCTTTCATATGAGACATTTCTAAAACCAATCGATTAATTTAAAGTCAGGTTATAAGCTTTTGTTTCTACAAAATGGATAAGCGACAAGACTTTTGTCAGGGACTGTAGACTTGGTTTAAATCTGGTGGTACTCAGAAAACCAAATCGTTTCTTTGGTGGGACTTCTTGGCGTGAAATGCTAGAACTAGCACTTACTGAAAACACTGCCATCTGTTGTTCAGTGAAGGCAATTTGAATCCTATATCAGTCCAACCACGGTGAAATGGCTTTAAAACAGAAACAGGCACCTCCTCGTGACATTAACACCGAAGATCTTGGTTAGAAGATTGGTAAAGTAAATTGGCGCATTTTGGGAGAACCTGCAAACTCTATTAAGAAAGGTCCAAGTCCAAAAATCAAACCAGAGATGTTCACGTTAAGAGACAAGAATTCTAAGCACTCCAAGGCCCAATCTCAATTCTCCCCCTTCGCCCTCTGTCTTAGCCCTACCCCTCTGTTGTGCGCGTTCACGAGAGACAGAGGGGTGTCCCAATACTCTTTTCTGTAAGTGCGAGGGCTAAGGAGAAGGGCTGTTCCACCCCTCTTAGCAGAGCTTTTGCAGATGCACCCTTTGCGCAAAGGGGACAGGCGTGGCTTAATGCAAGACGCAGCAGAAAGCAACATGGCGCCGAAGGAATCGCACAAATGTAAGCATTTTGCACTCAAGAACCTCATAAAAAGTTGTATAAAACTGTAGTAACTTTTGAAAAGTTGTAGGTATACTCATGGCGCCAGCATTTATGCTTCCGTATTGGGGACTGGCACTTTTAGCGGCGCTAGGCGATGACGTCATATTGTTGCGACTGCAAAGGGGTGTCCCATTTCTAAGGGTTTAAAACAAACCCTTTGCCTTCTCCCTCTGTTTAAAGACAGAGTGTTAGGGCGAGGGCCAGGGTTAAGACAAAGACAGAGGGGTACAAAAGAGAATTGAGATTGGGCCTTGCTCCAAAATATGTCGATTCACAGGAGATAATCTTGTTTTTTTAGTCCTACAATGGAGTGAATACACCACAATTCCTACAGCACAAAATCAATTTAAAAAGACCTTACAGGCTCTGTGTTGGCCTCGATATTTCTAACTGAGTGCCTCTCCCCACTCTTCACCCCCATTTCATCTCATTGTTGTGTCAAGTTAAGTCTATGGACATAAATCCTTAAAACCCTCCTTTACTCTGACACATGGTGCAGATATGAGAGGTATTTAAAGACACTGTGATACTCCTGCTCTGAGACACTGACACTAACTCTGGGCCTGTCTGCACTCGCCCACACATACACAAATATACACACATTCACACACACATACACACACACACACACACACACACACACATATACACCATACATACAATACACACACCCAGACACTTGCCCCTCACACACATGCACAAACACACAGACATACATATATACACATATTGACACACACACACCTGCCCCTCACACACACACACACACACACACACATGCACACACATATACATACACACCTCTCACAGACACACACACACACACACACACACACACGCACACACACACACCCCTCACAGACACACACACACACACACACACACACACACACACACACACACACACACACACACACACACACACATACACACACAAACACAGATGTCTGGTTTCAGTGCTACTTTGGGACATTACATTGACTTACATTTACTTGTTGGGAAACTGAGCCAAACTTTAACCATAGTCACTACTTGCCTAACCTAAACCTAAACCTAAACCCTAACCGTAAAGCCACTGTACCTGATTTTTACTGTCTTAAAAACATGAAAAACTGAACTAATTCATGTTAAATGTTTACATTCATTTTCATTCATTTATTCTCCATGATGAGTTTATAAGCACCTTTCAAAACAACGCATCCCTATTAACTGATGAGCGCAAGAAAGTAGAAAGTAAAAATTTCAGAGACCAGAGCAGAGTTTTGCAGTCACAGTGACGCTAACAACAACTAGCATGCTAACCCACACTTACTGCTTAATAATTAGATGCAGACAGGACAATACGTTGTGCTAAAATACATGGCAGAAAATCTGGTACAAGCCCTTTAACCATAGTGACTAGTTTACCGGATCATTTATTTTAACCTATATCTGAACTGTAAAAGGTGCACTATGTAACGTTTTCTGGTGGATGGTCTGTCTACATTTTTGTCTCCATGACGATGTAATTGCTTTGCTTGGAATGTTTTACAGTATGGTATTAAACTTTACTATCTCCATGGAAACAAGCAGGCCCGCTGACTGTAGGTGTGCATGTTCTTCGAGCTATAAAAACACCTGTAATTGAATGAATAGTAGATGGATAAGTTTAATGCCACACTGTGAAACATTTCAGACAAAGTAATACCATCTCCATGGAGACAAGCAGGTGGTGGACCCTCTATCCCAAAAGTTACAGAATGCACTAAAGCAGTATAGTTAAGGTAAATTGTGTAACTTTTCTGGTGGAGGGTCCGTCACTTGCTTGTTTCCATGGATATGTCATTTCTCTGCCTAGAATGTTCCAAAGTACAGGCAAAAACAGGCATTCTGACTGTGAGCGGGGTCACCTCTCCACAGATCTGACCTGTAACTTGGTCTGGTTTGGTCTCCATGAAGATAGAAAGGTTTACTGCCATACTGTGAAACATTCCAGACAAAGCAATAATATCTCCATGGAGAAAAGTGTTTGACGGACCCTCCGCCAGAAAAGTTACACAATGTTGGTGTAATATAATAAAAGGATTTCCGTCATAGGGACCTGGTGTGTGTATTTTTTTAATCCTCACATTGGAATAAATGCCCACACACATTTACGAGGTATGTTCTGTCAGAAAGCTCCTCCTACATTCGAACTCTCAGACACATGTCAAATATTATGCACAAGTGTGGACTCATCGTAGGTACAATAAAACGGTTATGTGAAGAAGAAATGCATCCAAATGAGTGCAGATGGGAGAATGCATAAACTTAAAGACTTAAAGATGGGAAAGAAAATCAGGTTAGGCCAGTTTGAATCAGGATTTAGTCTCAGCAAATTCTAACTCAACTTAAAGGTCCTAAAACTGAATCTTGTGAGCTTTAAGCCTTGTTATAATGTTGTTGCCTCCTCAAAAACAGACCTGGAGTTGTGTTTTGTTTCATTCACACATGTTTGAGTAATCCTGATTTATTAGTCTGTCTACAACTCCAAAACTCAAAGTACTCTGTTCCACCTTGTGATGTCATATAGTGGTAGTTTTCGAGTTATCAGCTGCCTTTTACCTTTAGTTCAGTAGAGATTGGCAATTCCAGGGCTGAAATCATCTAAATGATTCTAATGAAGGTGTGTGGAGTTGAAAAACACAGTGAAGTAGGTGTGTTAAACATGTGTGAATGAAAACACAACTCCAGGTATGTTTTTGAAGAGGAAACATTATAACATAGATCTGAAAATAGCCTAAATTAAACTATATTTAATAATAATTTAATAATAAACCTGGTCTATATGTAAGCAATACTGAAAACGAGTCAAATTTAAAGAAGTGTTACTGAAAATCTATCCAGTTTTTAATTCTGCTTTTTATAATGAGTGGGGGATATTGACCAAAAATCTCATTAACAATATTTTTTAGAATTGGATACATCAAGCCAACATAAAGAGTATTGAATTAAGGTTAAAGTATTAGACAAATATGAAATTTACAAATTACCAAAGAGTGGAGAAATATACTTTAAGTGTTTTCCCTTATTTGGAAGTTAATAATTATAAACTAATATTTGCATATCTTCAAAAAATTTCAGAATACTGGCAATGTTGTGATAATCTGCACACCCCACTTCCCCAAATTATGAAGATAAATGCTGGTAAATACAAAGCAAAAACATACATTTTTACTATATATGCTTATTATAGACTAAACGTATCTACTACTACTACTACTACTACTACTACTACTACTACTACTACTACTACTACTTTAAACTTGATCAGAACTAAATAAAGGTGAATGCCAAGGCCCACCTAAGCAAATACAAACATACTAATAATTTATAAAGAATTAATAGACCATTTGTTCATCTGAGACAGAAAATAAAACAGTGATTTAACTTTATACCAATCCGTAATGAATACACAAGGTTAAACTATGAGTAAATCAAAATGATATTAAATTTAAAGCCAAAGGAGACAGTTGCCGCTACTTTGCCCTGTTATCTGTAAACAAAACGGAAGTGCTGCTACAACAGGGGAAAATGTCACGCCTTTTTAAATTCATGAGAGAAATTTAACTTTAATAATGTTATAATAAAGTAAGATTAACGCTAGTGGTTTGGTTGATCGTGTTTGTTGGGGTAGTGACAGAAAATTATGCAAGGAGCTACTCAAAAACAATAGACAAATTCGTTCATAACTTTCGCTACAGATCGCAAAACGTGATCCTAAAAAGCGTGTTTAATGTCTCAGATGTACGCGGTGAATTGTGCAGATTAATTACCTGTTTTAGTGGTTTGTGATGGTCATTCCGCTCGATTCTCCCCTCGGAAAAACAATCCTCGCTCAACCTCTTCTCAACTTTCTGCACAAGTCCAAAAATGCAGCAAAAAAAAAAAGAAAAAAAAAAAGACGTTTCCGAGTTTTGGGGACGGCAGCCAATCAGAGACGAGAACGGTTTAATTGACACAAGGATTGGCCAATGAGAGTGGTGAATTCTGAAAAAGGTCCACATTTATTTTCTAGTTAGGAGCAATCTATGATTATGAGAGAATGTAAATAAATAAAAGATATACATTAATTAATAGTGGTAGTAGTAAAATTAACTTGTTTAAGGGGCTTATAATAAATGCTAATAGTGAGAAAGTATATGTAGCCTACAATAATTTTTATTTATAATTTGAAAAAAAATGTTCTTAATAATCAACATAACCAAGTGGTAGAGGGCATAGTGTACAGAAATCAGTGGTGGAATATAATGGAGTAGTAAAAGTTGTAAATTATAGATTACATAGTATACATTTTAGGTATTTGTACTTTACTTAGTAAATTTTAAAGTGGATACTTTTTACTTTTACTTCACTACATTCGAGAGAAGGTATCTGTACTTTCTACCACTAGATATTTTGAACAGGACTGAAAAATAAAAGTATTTGTTGAAAGGCTGAAAAGGCTGGGGGGTATTTTATTATTATTTTTGTAGTTTGAGCAAAAACAAATACACAGTTGTTTCCGTTGAACAAAATTCAGCACAAATCACACAAAGTACTTTTACTTTTTTCTTTATAAGTACATTTTTAAATGAGTTCTTTAATACTTTACGTCAGTTTTATTATGTGTACTTTTACTGTTTTTTTGGTATCTGTACTTTTACTTAAATAACAAAAGTGAGTAGTTGTTCGGCCACTGACAGAAACATGTGTGCATAGTACAGGCTGGTGTCCCCAAGGTTAAGGTGGCAAACATCTCCAAAGGTAGTGAAGAATGACCGAGTCAAGAAGTGGGACTTCCAGATACAAACTGACAGAACGGTGATGGTGAAGTAACTGCACATTAGACTTAGACTTAGACAAACTTTATTGATCCACCAGGGAAATAATCTGATCACAGTATCTCACACATCACAATATAATATGATAACAAAGAGGAACAATATAAATGGTAATGATAACATTGTATAATAACAGTACATTGTGGTGGAGGACAAACAACAGAACAAAGCCGTTGTGGTTGACATTGCAAGTGATGGAAATATCAGGAAAAAGGAACACAAGAAACTAAAGAAATCCAAGGGTTTCAAAGAAGAGCTGGAGAAGGTCTGGAGGGTGAAGGTGCATCAGTGGTGCCTGTGGTCAGACACTGGTTGGTGGACAAAAATAAAAGTATATATTTTTTTCATTTTAGTTGTGTTTATTGCACTGAAAAATGCTGTTCCTTTGGCTGTTGTTCCTATAATATTCCACAGCATAAAACTTATCTGTCTCTGTGGAAAATGTTCCGAAGTGAGGTTTTAACTTTCTATTTCTATGGAATCATGAAGGTGACATGCAGCTTCCAGAAAGTTGCATATTGTGTCTTTAAAGGTGCAGTCCTTAACTTTTCTGGTGGAGGGTTTCAAGCCATTTCAACATTTCAAGCCAAAAAAAAAAAAAAAAAAAAAAAAAAAAAAAAATTCATGGAGACAAGCTGGTAGCGAACCCCGCACCAGGAAAATTACATAGTGCACCTTTAGGAAGCTTTATGTTTTTTGTTTAGTCCTTGTTTGACTAGTAGAAACAATAATAAGTGACATATTTACTGAAAATGAAATGATATTCAATAAAAGTATTCTAACTAGGATCGCCTGGGCCCATTGAAAGGTGAAGTCAGAGTTTCTAAATAAACCTAAACTTGTGGGAAAAACTGAGTCAAGAGTTATAAATGATTTGCCAGGTCACTTTTGGAGAATTTAAAACCGCAAAACTGGCGCCGTCTAGTGGAAAATACACGCTCTATAAATACACTCTATAATTCAGAAAGTAAAACTCCTACAAAAAGATGTCAAAATAATTATATGAAATAACACGTGAACTTAAAATAAAAAAATCTAAATAAATAAATAAATAAATAAATATGTAAACTAAATTATTAAGTTATTCAATGTTTTATGTTTCTGATTGGATATTAACTTAAGCCCCTCCCTAAAGTTTTGATTGATTGGGCTTCGCCCAATAGAAACGGAGAACGAGTTACACGCTCTCTTCTGATTGGCTGACCAGTCTTGACAATACGCACCTCTGCCCGTATTGTCCCTGTCGGAGGAACTAGCCATTTTTGTGTTATAAGTAACTTTTCTAAGACATTTTAAATACTTTTCTGACTTCTTTGGAATTAAATCTTTCCCTGACGTCTTGTTGGATGTCTTACCTTTCTTCAGAGAGGTGTCTGAGATCGTAAAACTATAAAAGGCGTGTTAAAATAAGGGCGAGGTAAGTTCTTTGCTTTGACTCTTGTCCAGCTGGGATTTAAACGCTAGCCCTTTAAATTAGCTCACATAGTTGGACTAAAACATGTTTCAAACCTTTTACAAGTCTTATTCATAACTCGATCTTACATTAAAAGTGAACTATCTTGTCATAAAGTTGTTAAAATACGCGAAATACCGTCATTCTTGTAATATTAATATCAATTCGAAGTCCCGTTAGCTTTCTAGGAACTCAAGTTTAGGCCAAATCCCATTTATTTATTGATCTAAAATCCCACAGAATTATTAAACTTATTTATATTGTAACTTAATGCAGACTGTATGAAAAGAATGTTTATATAAATTTAAAAAAATAAAAAAAATTCTAATTCTTATTACACACTTCTAATTACTTACTATGGGATAAGATAAACCTTATAACCTTTAATAAAAACATGCCACTAATTTAATAATGTAATATTGACTTAATGGATAAATATTTTATATTTTATTTATTTATTTATTTATTTATTTTACTAATGCATGTCAAATTAAATAGTGAATTGTAAAGAAGCTTATTTATAGTTTAAGGCAGATTGTATGGAAAAGAATGTAATACTGACCTAAAAGATTCTAAATACAAAACTTAAGGTATAGGATTGGCTAGGCTAAATGGTATTTTATTTATTTTACTAACCATGTCAAATTAAACAGTGAATTGTAAAGGAACTTATTTATATTGTAGCTTAGTGCAGAGTGTATGAAAAGAATGTTTATACTCAAACACTCAAAAGTTAATTATTTTAGTTGTCTCTATGACAAGATAAATCCATTCATCCATTTTCTTCCTGCTTATCCGGGGCTGGGTCGTGGGGGCAGCAGTCTAAGCAGGGACTCCCAGACTTCCTTCACCCTGGATACTTCCTCCAGCTCCTCCGGGGGGACCCCAAGGTGTTCCCAGGTCAGCTGAGAGACATAGTCCCTCCAGCATGTCCTGGGTCTTCCCGGGCCTCCTCCCGGTGGGACATGCCTGGAACAACTCCCAAGGGAGGCATCCAGAACAGATGCCCGAACCACCTCAGCTGGCTCCTCTCGATGTGGAGGAGCAGCGGCTCTACTCCGAGCTCCTCCTGTGTGACTGAACTCCCCTGTGGGAGCGCTGAGGGAGCGCCCATCCACTCTGTGAAGGAAACTCATTTCGGCTGCTTGTATCTGTGATCTTGTCATTTCGTGACCTATGGTCATGAGCTTTATTTGTCCCATGATGGGGAAATTACAGTGTTGCGACGCAATGTTCAATTTGTTTATTATTGTAAGGCAATTTTATAGGCTTATTATTATATTTTTTTTAAGCAAATAGTAAACTGTAAAGAAATAATAACATATCTCTGCAGTTGTTTGCTAGATTTTTGTTTTCAATCTCTAAATAAGAATATTGAAAAAGGGAGATAAGGATAAATAAACTATAAACATAACTAAAAAGTTAGGCAACAGTTGTAAAGTGCACTATGCCTGAAGGGTCTAGAGTCTGCCACCTGCTAGTCTACATGAAGATGCTATACTTGGCCTGAAATGTTCCACAGTATGGCATTACACTTTACATAACCCTCCACCAAAAAACTTACATAGTGAACCATTAACTTGTGAATAACACTGCTAAGAAAATAGTGCTTTCTGTGTCTTTACAGTGCATGATCTGTCCTTGTATTTTACACAGATGGAGGACCAGGAGACTCCGGAGTTTGAGTCTCTTCAGGATGAGCTGGAATACTGGAAAGAACAAGCTGCAAAACACCAAGAAATGTATGTTTATAATATCTTTATGGTCTATGCCTTACTTTTATTTGTTACCAACTCCAATACTGTAGCCATTTGTGCAGTTGTCAACAGTTGTAGTTGCATTGTATACAACTGTAAATGGACCAGATCATAGGTTTTCATGTTTGTTATTTGATATACATGTATACATGTACATATTTACCCTTTTACTTTTCTTGTTTTTGCTCAGAGCGGAGGAGGCTCAGTTGGAGTTATCTGAGTTTCAGCAGATGAGCCGAGATTACGAGTCGGAGTTGGAGACTGAGCTCAAACAGTGTGAGACCCGCAACAAAGAACTGCTGTCCCTAAACCAGCGCCTCAGAATGGAGCTGGACACCTACAAGGTACACAGGGATACTATGGTGTAACAGCTAATATTTTGTTTTACTAAAGCAAACTTATCTACAAAGTAATTGAGTTGTGATGGAACTTTTGGCTTTTTCATGTAATCCGAGTATGTTTTTTGTGTTGGTTAAATCAGTGTTAAAAGGAATCAAATTATAAGAAAATATGGGTTTATAATTGTTTGCGTTAAAGGTCCTATATTACACAAAATTGACTTGTGAGCTTTAAGCCGTTTCCAATGTCATTATCTAATCAAAAACATACCCGGAGTTTGATTTTATTTCATTCCTGGTTTATTAGTGGTAGTGGTAGTTTTCAAGTTAACGTCTGCGTTTTAGCTTTAGTTCAGTAGAGATCATCCAAATGATTCCATTGAAGATATATGGAGTTTAAAATGACAGTGGAGCACTTCCTGTATTACCACCTGACATCACAAGTTGGAATAGAGGGTTTACTGTTTGGGAGTAGAGCTCAGTCTAAATCTGCAGGGTTTGTGTGTTAAACATGTGTGAATGAAACAAAACACAACTCCAGGTCTGTTTGTGATGAGGAAACAACATTAGAACATAGATCAGAAAATAGTGTACCTTTAGTGGGACCTTTAAGGAACATTTTACTACAGAAAATGTAACAAATCAAAATAAGCAAGAGCTGATATGGTAAAAAAAAAAAAAAAAAAGAATGCCTTTTTTTCTCTCATTTTGGTTGATCTCGATTTTCAACTCAGTTTTATTTATTCAGCTTTAGAACTGCTATTTGGTGAAGTGAAACTGAGGCAAACAAAGCACAGATAATTCTAGAGCTTACAGAGCTTATTTCGTATCTACAGAAGAGAAAATGCTTTATTATTAGATTCAGACAGAGCTCAGACATCTGTTTTGTTCAGTTCTGCTTTTACTATATACTCCATGGGGGAAAAACAACACTTAGAAGAATACAGTTGTGTACCCCAGCTTTAACCTTTAAAGGTGAGGATCTGTCACCTGCTTGTTTCTATGAATATATCATTGCTCTGCCTGAAATGTTCCACAGTATGACATTAAACAGCTCTACCTTACATTTATTCAATTACAGGTGATTTTATAGCTCAAAAATACCTAGAAAAACAGGCATTTTAATTGTAGGTGGGATTCCTCTCCACAGATCTGACCTGTAACTTGGTCTGTTTTGGTCTCCATTAAGATAGAAAGGTTTAATGCCATACTGTGAAATATTCCAGACAAAGCAAAAACATCTCCATGGAGAAAAGCATTTGACGGACCCTCCACCAGAAAAGTTACACAGTGCAGCTTAAACCTTCATTCTTAACCTTATTGTAATTTCCAACAGAGCCTATCCTCAAATACCCATGTGTCTACTTTATGATTCTTCAGTGTTCCAGTTAAAACTATGTAAAAGATGATCAGATAAGCCATCGTAGTGCAGGTATAAGCAGGTCTGTACGAGTGAAAAACACTGTCAAATGTTTCAAAGCAGAAAGTGTCCAAGTTCCGTTCTCTGGGTGTTCTTTAGGGTTAGTGCCCATATTACACTATTTTCTGATCTGTGTTCTAATGTTGTTTCCATCACAAACAGAGCTGGAGTTGTGTTTTGTTTCATTCACACATGTTTAACACACAAACCCTGTGTATTTAGGTTGAGTTCTTCTCTCAAACTGAAAACACTCTGTTCCACCTTGTGATGTCATGTGTTAATACAGAAAGTGCTCCACTGTGTTTTTAAACTCCATACACCTTCACTACGTAGAATCGTGGAAAATTTCAGCTCTGAAGATGCCAATCTCTACTAAATGAAAGGTAAAAGGAAGCTGTTAACTTGAAAACTACTACTTCATGACATCACAAGGTGGAACAGAATATTTTGAGCTTTGGAGATGTAGACAGACTAATAATAAAGGATTACTCATGTGTGAATGAAACAAAACACAGCTTCAGGTATGTTTTTGGGGAGGTAAGAATATTATAATATGCCTTAAAGCTCACAAGAGTCAATTTAGTGTAATATTGGACCTTTAAAAAGCAGAAAACAACTTTTCATCACTATCTTTCTAATTTACAAAACTAGCATTGTTAAGGAAAACATTTGCTTTTTCGAGTACTGTAATAAATTGTAACATGTGTGTCGGGATTTTGCTCCTCGTAAATGGTAAAACTGGTCTAAAATGGCTTAATAATAAAAATAGAATAAAAACACCATAGACATTTAGCTATAAAAATGCACTCTTCATAGTTGTAATTCTTCTAACGAGCAGTGGAATTTCATATGTGTTTTTGCAGTTGAAAAGTGACTAAACAACATTTTTTAAAGGTGCACTGTGTAACTTTCTGGCAGAGGGTCCACCACCTGCTTGTCTTTATGGAAATGTTATTGTTTTGTTAAGAATGTCTCACAGTATGGCATTAAACGTATATATTTTCATGGAGACAAGTATGTCCCTTTAATTCTTACTCCATCACTGGCCCAGGCTTAGACAGAGGCTTCATTTAGAAACAGCTGACAGTGAGGTCTTTGCCAATGGGCTACGAACAAAACACAAAGACACAAAGAACTGATGTTGTATCTCTCACCACTATTGTACATAATATAGTAACCTCTCTCTTGGCTAAGGACACAACAACAGAACTTGGTGGTTTGAAATTTGTTTATTGGCATTCACAATCTTATAGATGGATAGATATTTTATTGATCTCGAGGAAATTCAAGTTTTGCTACAGCAACATTTCCACTGCTCGTCTCAGTGGCCTTTGTGTCTCAGTCAAAGGCCTCAGTGCAGTTGAACAGGAGGACTGGTCAGGTAGAGTCAGCAGATCTGTGCCAGGGCAGTTCATTTAATCATGTTTTAATAAAAAATGCACAATATATTTTTCCAAAACTGATTCCTTGTCATTTTTACAGTACAGATTCTTTTAAAATACCATCTTTAATTTACCCAGTATTGATCATTCTCTCCTCTTGTGCTTGTGTCCTGTGTGTGTTTTTTCAGGAGAAGTACGAGATGCAGCACTCGGAGGCCTTCAGACAAATCTCAGAGCTGGAGTCAGAGCTGTCTCAGACCTCAGCGGTGAAGGACCAGCTCCAGAGATACATCAGAGAACTGGAACAGGCCAACGATGATCTGGAGAGAGCCAAGAGGTACAGCATGTGACATTATTCTTAAACTTTTTTGTTTTTTTTGCATCTTGTTTGCCCCAGAACAGATATATTTTAAAAGCAGCTCTTAGGGGCAAAACAAGACTGCTGTGTGCTGTCTGCATCTAATTATCAAGGAACTAATGCTGGTGTGCTGTTAGCATGCTAGTTGTTGTTAGAATTACCATGACGACAAAACCATGACTGGCCTCTGAAAGTTGTGAAAAGCGCTCAAAACCTAATGAGGGGAATAATGTGGCTACTAGGAATTTATTAGGTCAGCAGGTACAGCATTTTAGCAGAAGATGGGCCCTTTAAACTACAGCTGACCCAGCGCATTAAAGAGCTCTCCTATATCATTTCTGTTTTCTCTGTCTCATGAGTTTTGTCCTTTCAGAGCCACCATCATGTCTCTGGAGGATTTTGAGCAGCGGATGAACCACGTCATTGAGAGGAACGCATTTTTGGAGAGTGAACTGGACGAGAAGGAAAACCTGCTGGAGTCAGTGCAGAGGCTCAAAGACGAAGCCAGAGGTATACACAGATTATAAAGGATTCCAAATACTGTACTTGGATAAACAGTTTGATAGCACTCCCCCCTCAAAGCAAGAAGGTTCCAGGTTTAACTCCCAGTGCACAGTTTGAATGTTCTCTCTGTGTCTGGGTGAGTTTCTTCTGGGCTCTCTGGTTTCCCCCATCAACCCAAAACGTGCACCACAGGTCAAATCCTCCAGCTAAGGTCCTGATCAAGACTAGCTCAAGATCTGGAGATGGTCCCACTGCTCTTGACAGGTTGCCCCAGCTGCATTGAAGGATGGGTCAAATGTAGAGGACAAATTTAAGCAGTTGAACACACGTGAATCCTCTCAAGCCAACTAACTTCATCTCCTCTTTGGTTTCCCATATATTCACTCTTCCTACAATGAGGAGTAGCACATTTACTTTCATAGGAAACAAATTAAAATTGTGATTAATCAAAAGTTAGAAATTGAATTATGGTTTTATGAATCCCAGATATGCTCATAACTGCCCTCAGGCGGCCAGGAGGGACGAAATAGAACTTGAGTTGATAAATGGAACTTTCTCTTCTTTCAGACTTGAGACAGGAGCTGGCAGTTCAGCAGAAACAAGACCGGAAACCATCTTTGAGCGCTGTGGCTACTCCCCCCCTGACTCCCCCGGACAGAAGGACAGAGGCGACGAGGACAGAGGAGACGAGGAGGGAGGAGATGAGGAGGGAGGAAACGAGGAGGGAGGAGACGACACAACTTCTACCTACAGACACAACACCAACCAAAGCTAAAGCTGCTGATGCTTCTGCGACAACACCTGCCACCAGTAGGGGTCAGTATTCATTACATTTGGTGTGACATAAAACAACTTTTACAGGTACAATGTTTTTGGAATAGTTCATTGGTTCAGTATATATTTGATTTAAACATGATCTGAGGACATCGACCTGTAACACAGCTGAAAAATGTAATATTATACTATATTTTACCATGTTTCTTGCAGCAGAGGCGGTGGGCGGGAGTGGGACTCCGTTCACGACATCAGCGAGGATCTCAGCTCTCAACATCGTGGGAGAACTGCTCAGGAAAGTCGGGGTAAGTCTGATCTCCTTATGGCTATGACTATTGGCTTTGTTCGCATACACCCCAAAATCTCATTATTATCTGATTTCTTGACCTTTTAAAGCTGCATTGTGTAACTTTTCTGGTGGAGGGTCCGTCAAATACTTTTTTCCAATGAGATGTTATTACTTTGTCCTTTCAATCTTCATGGAGACCAAACCAGATCAAGTTACAGGTCAGATCTGTGGAGAGACAACCACCTGTAATTGAATAAACATAAGGTAGAGGTGTTTAATGTCATATTGTGGAACATTCCAGGCACAGCAATGACAAATCCATAGAATCAAGCAGGTAACGGACCCCCAAGAAAAAAGTTACACAGTGCACCTTACATTAAGATTATTTAAATGACGTAATGATGTAAGCAACGTGAGAGACCAGAAAGATCAGATCAGAAAGAAAGCAGATCATTTAGCTGCCATTTTAATGATCTTGTATTGTTTTTCCTTGTGTTTTGTGTAGAACCTGGAGTCTCGTCTGGCCTCCTGCCGACAGTACGTTCACGAGCAGAGCCACAAGAGCACGCACGTGACTTCACCCAGAGACAGACAGAACTCAGAGACGCCAAACAGCAGCCATTACAACAAGAGGTGAGTTTGAAATGTAAAAGTATCAATATTCAGACATTAATCCATACTAAAACTATTCAGGAAAGGTCTAATGTGACATGTAGTTTCAGTAGTTTTACAATCATCTTTACGTTTATCAGAACTAGTAAAAGACCACATGGAAATATTGAAAAACAAACAAACAAAAAAAACGCTATAATTATTGCTACATTATTAAAGGTGCACTGTGTTGTAACTTTTTGGTTGCGGGTCCATCACCTTCTTGTTACTATGGATATGTAATTGCTCTGCCAGGAATGTTCCACAGTATGACATTAAACGGCTCACACAGTTACAGGTGGTTTTATAGCTCAAAAGTACCTATAAAAACAGGCATTCTAACAGTGACCATACTGTGAAACATTCCAGACAAAGCAATAACATCTCCATTTGATGGACCCTCCACCAGAAAAGTTACACAATGCACCTTTAAAAATTGCTATAAAATCTATTGTAAAGACTTTTAAAAATTATTACTGTAGATTTAAAATGGAGTATGAAGCATTTTCCTTATCTTTCTCCTCCTATTGTATCGTAATCGAAATTGTTTTGATTTTTTTTTTTTTTTTTTTATTGTTGATTGCTATGATAACTGTTTTAATATTTAATCAGTCTAAAGAGAGGTACAGTGAGTGTCTTGTGTAAACTGGTGAATGACAACAATTTCTTTTCTTTACCAAAAACAAAATTTGAAAAAAGATTAGCCCTGGAATTGCCAATCTGTACTGAACAAAAGATAAAACATAGCTGTTAACCACTAAACTACTAAAACTACTGCTTCATGGTGGAAGAGCGCATTTTAAGCTTTGGAAATGTAGACAGACTAATACACCAGGATTACTCAAACGTGTGAATGAAACAAAACACAACTCCAGGTCTGTTTTTGAAGAGGTAACAACATTATAACATGACTTAAAGCTCACAAGAGTCAGTTTGGCGTAATTATAGGACCTTTAAATTTGAAACATATTTTAATTTCCCCAAATTTCTGTCTTTTTTGCAGCTTGGTGAAGAGGCTGGACTTTGGCCCTGGTTCGAAGGTTTTGCTCTGAAAACTGTCCCTTTAAACAGAATGGTACTTTTGCTGCTTCTGGACGCTGCCAATGGACTGTATTAAATAACTGGACTCGCACTTGCACTTAGCTTCACCAACACCTCAAAGAAGGAATTTGTTCAAACGTATTCTTCATTTGAATAGTGTTGACTAGTTTACATGTATCTTTTTGATGGGCTGAGATTATTGGATTTAATAAAGGTGCACTATGTAACTTTTCTGTTATAACGGATCCATCTTCTGCTTGTCTCCATGGAGATACTATTGCCTAGCCTTAAATGTTCCCCAGTATGTATCAAGCAAGTTTAATGTCATACTGGCAACGCAATAAATCCATAGAGACAATCAGATGGCAGACCCTTGGATGTAACAATAACTGAAATATCGTGATATCACATCATCAAAAGTCTCTCAGTAATGTCGTAGACCGGCACAATATATCGAATTACAAGTCTCTTCGCTTAAATTCATAGTTTTGATGCAGCAATAGCTAAAAGTACGTAAACCATGATCCTTCCATTTCAGTGCAGACTACATGAAAAGTAGTAGTTATTTGGTTTATGACAGAACAAAAGTCTTGTCAAGGCATTTTAAAAGGAAAAAGTAGCATATTCACAATTCTGTTAGCCTCCACAAAATATCACAATAAATATCGTACTGTGAGATGTATATAGTAAAAATATAGAATAGAGAAATTTGAATATCGTTACATCCCTACACTCTACACTAGAAAAGTTACACAGTGCACCTTTTAATGTTATGGTTTTTAAGGATGTTAAAGGGGCAATGTGTAACTTTTCTGGTGGAGGGTCTGCCATTTATTTGTATCGTGGAGATGCTATAGCTTTGCCCAGAATGTTCCACAATATGGCATTAAAGTCATCTATCTTTATATTGATTCAATTATAGGTGTTTTTATCGCTTGGAAATACTTTGAAAACCATGCATTTGTACTGTGAGTCGGCTCCCTCTCCACAGATCTGACCTATAACTTGGTCTGGTGGTGTCACACGTTATGGAGAAGCATACATTTAATGCCATACTGTGGAATATTTTGATGAAGACAAGCAGATGGCGGACCCTTCACCACAAAACTTATACAGCGCAGCTTTCAATAATAAATGCAACAAATACACTCAAACTGGTCAAAACTATACGCAAAATATTCTGATTCATATAATTTTAGTTCTTATTTTGTTTTTGCAGTCTAACCGTCCTGATTATGGTTTTCAAATGAATTTAAACCAAAACTGCCTTATCCTCATTGACACTGGAAATGAATGGACGTGTTCTGCATTGTTGATAACGATGCAAATGAAGGAATTTTAGAATTACTAGAATATTTGTTTTCTTTTGTTTGTTTTTTATGAATGAATGTTACCAAAACAGGACTCAATTCTGGACATGATGCACACTTATTTTACTGTATTTGTGTGTTTAGAATGTATTTAGGAGTTTATTGTCAATTGATACTTTGCAGTGACGTCACACTGGGGGTATCTCTGTGGGGGAATTTCCATCAGTTACCATGGTGACACAAGGCGCACATTAGCAAACACTGCCACAAAAAGTTCTTTAAACAGTCAGAAAGCTCATGAAACAATACAAAATGGATTTAAACATTTTCAGAAGCCTGCGATCAGTACGAGTGTTCATGGTCCTGTTTGGGTGTTAGTCACTCTCACCTTTTAACTGAAAATCTAACTGAAAAACTTGTTGTAGTTCCAACTAAGTCAGTTCTTTATGGTCAGATTGCATTAGAAAAGATCAGATTAAATTCCAGTTTGAGTAACAGAGCTTCAGACAGAGCAGTGCCCACAGTTAGCATCACACCCCCAGGGAATGTTGATGCCATCAGCTGCAAAGTATCAACACAAATGAGAAACATGGTTCATTCTGGGGCTGAAGAGTTGCTATTTTCAGACCACCATTGCGATGCGTTTGGATTTGTGATTTGTTTTAAAGGTGCACTATGTAACTTTTCTAGAGTGGAGGATCTGCTTGTCTCCAGGGAGATGTTATTACTTTGACAGGAATGGTCCACAGCATAGCATTAGCACACATTTATCTCCATGGAGACCAGCAGGCGACGCCAACAGGTCCAATTACAGGTCCGATCTCTGGACTCATAACGGTAAATAAGCATGTAACTTTAGCAGTAAAAGTTAATAATTTAATGCCTTACTATGGGACATTCATGGCAACGCAGAATCATCTCCATGGACACAAGCAGTCAGTAGAAATGTTGCAGAGTGCACTATTAAAATCAATATTCAGTTAACAGTAAGAACTTACATCTTACATTGTGTATTTCAGAACATGTTTACTACAGGGTTTCCAGTTTTACACAGAATTACACCAGATGTTTTCTTATGTGGATATGACATATGACTAACTGAATGAGACCTTTCAAATTACCAAATGTGCCATAATTAGTTTTTAAATAAAGTAAAAAAAAGTTGGCTAAAAATCATGTGTTTGTATTTCTTCAGTAAAACCAAAAAAGATTGAGATTTCCATTTTATTTCCACAACAAGCAAAGTTTTAAAATCCAAATAAAATAAATTGACAATACAATAATAATTTATGTGAAATACAAATATTTTAAGTGCTTTCATTTCAAATAAATTATAATTTCACTAAAAAGCCTGTTTGAAAGTTGAAACTGTCTATTGGAAAGAAAACCTGTGATTTAAAGATGCATTTTGTAACTTTTCTAGTGGAGGGTCTGCTTCCTGCTTGTCTCCATGGAGATGTTATTGCTTTGCCTGGAATGTTCCATAGTATGACATTAAACATATCCAGCTAGCATTTATTCATTTCAGATATTTCTATTGCTCAAAAATACAATAATTCCTTCTGTGAATAGGGGCGACTCTCCACAGAAAAGTTGCGCAATGCACCTTTAAAGGAGACATATTCTGCTATATTACTTATATTCTGCATACTTTAATTATAAATAACTGAAATTTCACATTCTGTAGATGATATGGATCGTAAAGGAAAAGTCAAGAGTAGTGATTAATGCTTGATAAGTCCTTGCGCCCTCTGCTGATAAAAAGTTAGAATTACATAGCTCAGTTACTTCTTGATGATAAAACATTGCAACATGGTTAAAAAAACAGAATTAAAAAAACAAAATCCACCAACACTTGATACTTCGCAGTGACATCGCGCTGGGGGTATTCTGCATGTGTGTCTGTGGTGGAATGTTGAAAAGTTAAATGAAACAGAAAACGAACACTAAAGTTCTTGTAGAGGTGTAAATGCAAGGAGCCGCAACTTAAAAGTGAAAAAAAACCGCATAGCCCACTCAGATGGCCGATGTCCAGAAAGCTTTTATTTTTAATTTTTAAATAACGTTTTAACAAAAAGCCTTTGTCAGATCACTTTTCTTGCTTTGGACCACAGTATATGAGTGCTGAGGAATGTTGAGGAGTTACCATGGTGACACAATGCACACAGCAAACCCAGCCGAAAAAAAGTGTGCAGATTTAACAGCATAAATCAGATTACCTGTCGTAGTTCCAGCTAAGTCAGTTCTTTCTGGTCAGATTGTGTTAAAATTAAGATCAGACTGAAATCAAACAAAGCCTCAGACAGAGCAGTGCCTACAGTTAGCATCACAACCCACAGGTAATGTTGATGACATCAGCTGCAAAGTATCAATTCATTTAGCTTAGTTGGCCTGTCTCTTTAAAGGTGCACTATGTAATTTTTCAGTAAAGGGTCCGTCACTTTCTTGTTTCTATGGAGATGTCATTGCTCTGCCTGGAATGTTCCACATTATGACATTAAACAGCTCTACTTTACATTTATTCAATCACAGGTGGTTTTATAGCTCATAAATACCTAGAAAAACAGACATTCTGACTGTGAGTGGGGTCGCCTCTCCACAGATCTGACCGGTAATTTGGTCTGGTTTGGTCTCCATGAAGATAGAAAGGTTTAATGCCATACTGTGAAACATTCCAAACAAAGCAATAACATCTCCATGGAGAAAAGCGTTTAATGGACACTCCACCAGAAAAGTTACACAATGCACATTTAAGAACATAAGTGGTATAATATTTTTGTAATGAAAAAATACAACATAAGGGACATTCAAAAGTGTAAATAAACAGCGGCCATCTTGGATCTTCACTGCTCCATCTCTTCTTCATCATCGTAGTCTTCTTCTTCATGTTGTTCATGCGGATTCATGTCTCGGACGTCTTCCTCTGAATCCACTGAGTTCTGCGTGGGGCGGGGCCTAAATCTGACCCCGCCCATAGACCTGTAGCCACCGCCCACACCTGCTGTCACCATGGAGACGCGAGGAGAGGGTGCGGGCACGAAGCCGGAGTCGGTGCCACCACCTCGCCTAGGAAGGTTCACAGGAAGGAGAGAGGAGAGGATAGCGTCGCAAAAATGTAAATCAAAATTATTTTAAAATGACTTAAATTCAGAATGGATTTTAGTAGTTTTGACAAGTGAGATTTACTAAAACAATTATTTAAATCCAGATTTTTTCTACTGTTTCGACATATTTCCTACCGGTTTATACTTTTCTCTGGTATCAGTGGTGTACTCAGTTTTGCAACTTAAGTAAAAGTACAGATAAGTAAAAGTATCACATGAAAAAATCTGCTTAGTTAACATATAGTAAAAGTTTTTTGTGTGTATATTTTTGTGTTAACCCCCCAGCCTTTTCAGCAGGTCTCACACAATGATAAAAACCCATCCATCCATCCATCCATTTTCTTCCGCTTATCCGGGGCCGGGTCGCAGGGGCAACAGTCTAAGCAGGGACTCCCAGACTTCCTTCACCCCGGACACTTCCTCCAGCTCCTCCAGGGGGATCCCAAGGTGTTCCCAGGCCAGCTGAGAAACATAGTCCCTCCAGCGTGTCCTGGGTCTTCCCCGGGGCCTCCTCCCAGTGGGACGTGCCCGGAACACCTCCTGAGGGAGCCTAACCCTAACCCTAATCCTAACCCTAAACTCTAACCCTAACCCGTGTGACTGAGCTCCCCACCCTGTCTCTAAGGGAGCGCCCAGCCACTCTGCGGAGGAAACTCATTTCGGCCGCTTGTATCCGCGATCTTGTCCCTTCGGTCATTAATAAAAAAAATAATAATAATTAAAAAAAATTAAACAAAGTGGAGGAGTTCAAGTATCTTGGGGAAAAAACAACTTGTACTTTTCAGTTTTGTTAAAAAATGTAATGGAGTAGAAAGTACAGATACCTGCTCTCAAAGGTAGTAAAGTACAGATACCTAAATGTTTTACTTAAGTCCAGTATTTTACTACTTTGAGTTCATTACATTCCACCACTGCCTCGTATCAAAACAAAACTACTCGCCAAAGAGCCTAAGATTTTAAATTTCAAGTGAACTATTGTTAACCTGACCAGCCAGTTGCATTTAAAATGATTTTATTCCTTCGACACTTTTTGTCATCGTCATTGTAGGTGCACACAAGACATTTATAATGAGTTTAAATTACATTCAAAGTGGATCCAGGCAAGAATATTGGTACTCCAGTTTTTCTTACCAGATTTCATATGGTTAGCAGGTTATAAATTGTTTGTTTACGTAAAGAAAATGTGTTAAAATAACCAATATCAATAACAAATAAACCTAAACATGGCAACTCAAGATTATTAAGTCATTTTAACTCATTTCTGTTTCATTTTTGCAGTGAGGGAGGAGGGAGAAGGAGAATGAGATTAAGGTTAAAGCCCTGAAACCTGCAGAAATCAGAAATGCCTGAAGAAGTGAAAGCACAAAACAGGAAGTCACATTTACAGTTAAAAACGAGCTAAATTTGAGTTAATACATCAAACCTTTTAATGTTCAGAGTGTGACAAAAATATAATTTATTTCAGTAAGTATCGACTGATTTTCACCATTCACTTCAGTGCATTTTAGAAGTCTACAAAGGCACTCAAATGCAGCAAATACATACATGACGGGTTTTTCTCATTATTACTTGGTTTGGTGAGATAATTCTGTAGTAAATATTTATCATACAGTAGCTTTACACGAGTCAAGTGGTAGTGTGTGGACAAATGTTGGAAAGAAAAGCACAAAAAGTTAAAAAAAAAAAAAAAAAAGTGAAATAAGTAGAAATCTTAAATATAATGATGTTAATTTTGCTTTACTGAAATGAGCAGTTTAACCTGACATACACTTTCATGTGAGCCAGATTTGAATCATGTCAGTACCGACTCAAATTTGTTTTTATCTTGCAGTTTCAATAAATAATTTCTATAAGTTTAATTCAGTCCATCCTTACCAAATTTCTACTTGTTTTTAACTACAATCTGCTCATTCTTGCTGTGTGATCCGGTTAGTTTTGCGCTCAAGATGCTACTAACTTTTGCGATTTGAATTTGTGAATTGTGATGTTGTTCTAGATAAATCTTGCAGCCCTCACACACACCTTAGTTTTCCCCTGAGAGCAGACACTTCCTGGTTCAGAGCCTCTTTAGCTTCGTTAGCTTCCTCCAGCTCTCTCTGTAGTTTCCTCCGAGCGGCTGCGGCACGCTGAGCCTCCTCCTCCGCCTCCTCCAACTGCAGCTTCAGCTGCTTCAGACGCACGGCTCCCTTCTCCGCCTGGACATACGGGGCATTTGGGACACTTTTACACCTCTGTCAATCTCAAATGTTTGTCATAACATTTGAAACGTCCTGTATTACGCAAAATTGACTTGTGAACTTTAAGCCGTGTTGGAATGCTCAAAAACATTGGCAGAGATTGGCAATTCCAGGGCTGAATTCATCAAAATGATTCTAGTGATGGTGTATGGAGTTTAAAAAGACAGCAGAGCACTTCCTGTATTACCACATGAGAGAAAAGAGAGGAACTCAGCCTAAATCTGCAGGTGTTTGTGTGGGAGGGAGTAGAATAATTAATCCCAAACCCCTAGTACATTGTAACTCCATTGTAAATCCAGCACAAAGTTTATTTAGTCACGCTGAAGAGAATTAAAAGCATAACTGAAGTGACCCAATTAACTTGTCTATTGCTAATGCATCACTGAAAAAACCCAAAACCCCAAAGCATCATGCTGCCCGGTCGTGTACCTGGTCCTTGTACTGCTGTGCCTGCTTCCTCTCGTCCTCCATCTGAACACTGAGATCTTTGAGCTTCTTCTCTTTCTGCCGGAGGCTCTTGGCGTTGTTCTGACGCTCCCTGAAATGCAAAAAACAGAAGAAAATAGTTAAGCCCCAGGTCTTATTCTTACACCTGACGAAAACACACACAGAAAAGTCCAAAATGAAAAGGCCATGGGTCAAACCTAATTATGGTAAAAAAAAATTGTCACATTTTTAAACAGCGCTTTTCCACCTTCCAGGCACTCAAAGCACTTTACATCAAGGAACCGCTCACCCATTCACACACACACTCATACACAGTATACGCACACACTGAGGGCAAGGGGGGTTAAGTGTCTCGCCCAAGGACACAACGACTGCATTCATCTGCAGAAGCTGGAATCACGCCGTCAACCTGTGAGTCAGTGGACAAACATCCTCCCAACTGATCTACTGTCGCCTCAAATTATGTTTTGCCTGAAAACTGCAAAGACATTTTTGAGTAAATTATGGTTAGGGTGTGTTTTTTTAGGGTAATAGATTTGGTTGGTTTTGCTTGCAACTACAGCCAGTCTTTCGCTCTCAGCACCCCTTTGTGGGCCAATCTAGACTCCCTGGAACTCCAAGTTTTGCCTGCGGACCTCACTTTAGGAAACCCTGCCCCAAATGATTTTAAAACATCAATCCCAGGCCCTTCCTGCTATTATGGAACATTACTATCCCCTTGTCCCAGTGTCTCACCTGCTCTCTGCCTCCAGCTGCTCTTGTGCGTCTCTCAGTTTGGCCTCCAGGGCGGCGACAGAGGCCTTGAGTTTGGAGCGGCCCTGTCCCTCCAGCTCCTGCAGCCGCGCTCTCAGCTCTCTGTTCTGTTTGTCCAGCTGTTGCCGTGACGACTCTCTGCCCTGAGACGAGAGACGCTCCGAGGCCAGGTCTGCCCCGAGCTGCTCCACCTGAGACAACAAAGTCAAAGGTCAGAGAGGAGAGAACACTAGAGTGGATCAACAGCTTATTTGTAAAGTCACATAAACGAGGGATTTATAATATATTGTTCTGCCCATTGAGGTTCCAGAAGTACATTTCCTGTTGATTTTTCCCATAAACTTAATTGTAATATTAAGTGACTAATGTAATTTTCAGCCCAAAAGACACATTCAGACACAGACACATCATAACTTCGCCATTTATAAAGTTTCAGAAACAAGTTTTAAATAAAAATCATATTAAATCATGTTTAAGTTGTATTCTAGACAGTTCTTTTTTTCTCTTTTTGTACCATTTGTTGTGCCTTGCGCAGTCTTTCGTTCAGACTCTCTGCGTTGTTCTGCTCCTCCTCCAGTTCTTCCTCCAGCTGAGAGATCCGACTCTCAAAACGCCGCCTCTCTTCACCGAACACAGACCTGACAAGAATCCAATATAATATATAAGATAATGCCATACTGTGGAACATTCCAGGCAAAGCAATCACATCTTCATGGAGACAGGAAGGTGGTGAACCTCTAGTGCACCTTTTAAAATGACAATGTCTCTTTTTTTCAGGGTAAGCCAAAGTTTTGGTATAGTTTCTGCTCTCTTATTAAACCTTTTTTAGTCACTTCTTCTATTATAAATAATCCAGTTTCCTACTTTCCAGAGGAGTTGGAGGTCAGCTCTTCTTGCAGCTCGTCTCGCTCTCCCTCCACCTGTTTCCGAGCCCGTTCAGCCACAGACAGCATCTGCAAAGAGTGAACAAAAAAGAAACGCAAAAGGCTTATTTAGATCTTTATATTAGACTCTGTTAAGACTACGTTTAGTCCCGGTTTGAGGGGCCAAGACAAATTCAATGAATACAGGGTTTCCCATTAACCTTGCCATAATAATTTAAAACTGAAAAAAACAAAAACAAACACAAAAAAACAGATTTAGTCTTAATTTGGTCCTTAAGTCAGTTCCTTAGACCCAAAGTATGCTTGGTCTAGTCCTGTTCTAGCCCCAGGTTAAGTTCTTATTTACTCCTGTCCTGATTTAGGGTTTATTTAGTCGTGGTTTAGTCCCTGGTCTTGTCTTTAAACCTGGGTTTACTCCTGGTTTAGTCCCTGGTTTAGTCCTTGTTTAGTTCCTGGTCCAGTCCTGGTCCAGACCTCGTGCAGTTGTGTGAGCTCGGCCTCCGCAGCCTTCAGTCTTCTCTCTGATTCTCGAGCTGAAGACGACACTTCTCTGTGAGCCACGACCGACTCCTCCAGCTCCCTCTGCAGGTCCTTCAGCTGGCCCTGGAACAATGCATTTA